>JAOPJI010000098.1:7423839-7436419 GCA_027122695.1 Merluccius productus
CGATAATCTAGATTAATGCCAAGATTATCGTGAGGTTAATCTAGATCAAGGAAATTAATCTATGCCCACCTCTAGTTTTTTTTAAACGAAAATGCTCTCCGTCCACACTAGCGTTTTAGCACCTTTTCAGAAAAGAATCTCCGTCCGTACTACCACGCCTGAAAACGCATATCACATGACCATGCGTGGTCATGTGACCAGCGTGCCGGCATAAACAGGAAGCAGATTGTCTACTCTGCGGTTGGTTCGTTGCAGAAAATATTAGGGAAGAAGAACATCGAACAGCAGAACAATGGCGAAAAGTAAGACCAGAGATGTTTTTGTTTAGACCGACGACGTGAGTATAAGGCGTTGAAGGCGGCGGACGAATCAGGGAAGGACACGCCATGACTCATAAGACCCAATCGGGACGCGCGCGTGGGTGTCTGCTTCATCGGCTACATATCCGCCCGTCCACACTAGTCCAGACGGAAACGCAACCCCGGAGTTTTCAAACTGAAACTGGGTCAGCCGTGTTTTCAATAATCTCCGTTTACGGGTTTTAGCGTTGTAAAACGCCGGAGTAGTGTGTACCCTAGGCGTAAACGTGTGTGTGTGTGTGTGTGTGTGTGTCAACCATTTCCAAATGATAGGGACAGCAATATTGTCACAATGTGTTGTGCTTAGCAAACTATCACCGCCGTGAAAATGACAGTAAAATGTTATCATTTCTTTACCGACACCTCATATGTTATATACGTTACATTTAAATTCGTACCTTCACTACTTGAGTTTTTGTTTTGTTTATCGTTACTGCCGTGTCTGGGTTTTTTAAACTTAGGCTTTCATTCTTATTACGTAGATACCTCCCTCCTACCTCTTGAGTCACTGAGCCCCTTGAGCCCCTCTGTGCACCTAGAACAAGTACGTCAACAAGCATACTGATCCCGTCTTGGATCGACTCACCGGAGAAAAGACTGGAGGTGAGGATAATGTTCCAGACCCATCGCTGGCCGTGGATCTGCGTGTAGAAGCTGCAGGACACGTAGCCGGACACACAGCTGGTCAGGGCGTACAGCACGATGGCCGCGGAGTTGATGGCGCCGTGGCGATGCACGTTGAACATCCCTAGCAGCGCCATGACGATGATCGCTATGGCGCCATACACGTAGGCACGCGTAGACAAACACACACACACGTAGACACACACACAAACACACACACACACACACACACACACACAAGTAGACACACACACACACACACACACACACACAAGTAGACACACACACACACACACACACATTAAAAGCGGACCAAATACGTCTTGCTGATTAAGAACACAAATATTTGCACGGTTTACTGATTTGTGGACCGGATCAACAACGATGCGGGCCTGAGATGTGGGGCTGGGCCCAGAACACGGAAGTTGTTGTTCACAGGTTTCGCAGGTTTCACAGGTTTTGAAGTGAAGCTGTGAATGAACACTGCAAGGCGGAGCTCTACTACTACACACAAACGAATGAGCATGTGAATATGAATATGTAGTAGAAAGATACTTTATTTGGGATCAGTAAAGTATCCATCTACTACATATTCATGTAATCTCTACTGTATTGCTAGCTCTTATCTCACACACTGTTCAATCATTTACAGAGGGCAGGGCTACTGGTGAGTGGTGATAATAATAATAATAAAGATCCGTTTTGATGTTTGCTCAAACATATCGTATATGCATACGACACAAAATTAGCACCAGCCACCGGCCAAATGCTGGTCCAATATGCAAGGGGCTGGTAGCTTTGCTTCACTCACCAGCCAAAAAACACAATGGTAATATATTGAGTGGCTGGTAAAATTGTAACATTCACTAGTCATTTGGCTGGTGGACAAAAAAAGCTTTTGCACCCTGTACATGATTATGTCTCGTCTATTTGTGTTTGTGTTTGTGTTTGTGCTGAAGCGCAACGACGCAAAGCCCACCTGTGGCGAGGGTGAGGAACTGAGCACCGACTCCCAGCACGGCACACAGCAGGCTTTTGTACGGGGGGAATCGGAAGACGTCGGTGTGGATGATCTTCCAGCCGTTGTCCCCGTGGTCCAGGTCGTCACAAGCGCTCTCCTCCTCCACGTTGTACCTTGAAGAGGACCCAGCGCCAAAGCGATGTCACTTTCCCCGCATTTTCCATGTGGCGAGTGACGGCGCCGCTTTGAGGCCGATCGGACGTAGCCGATGCCGACCGCCGCTTTGCGTTTCACGAGAGATGGCGCCGTTTTATTTTAATGGTTGGTTTCTCTTTAAGAAGCGAGAGTTATGGGAAGAGTGTCTTCTTACCCAGAAGAAAAATTATTATTTTCTTAAAAATAAAATCAGATAAGTGTTCAAGTGTGCGTATGTGCAGTGGACAAACTTGAAGATGCACCAGCAGAACATTTATGTTTTAATAATGACTGACCAGGACCACCCTTCGGACTGACCTGGCGAAGTCGTTCTTCAGCACACGCATGAGGATGATGATGACGAAGCCCAGCAGCAGCACCACCAGCACCAGGGAGTTGATGATGGACAGCCAGTGGATCTCCAGCGTCTTGGGGAAGAACGAGTGGTCGCGGAGGCGCTCGCCGCGCCGCGCGTGCGGCAGCTGGGACTCGAACCAGCGGACGCTGTAGGTGTGCGTGACCGTGACGCCGCTGCCCACGGCCCCGCCCACACCCACGCCCCCTGCCACCGGCCCGCCCCCCTCCTCCAGGGGCATGGGCTTGACGTCCTTCACCGAGACGTTGGCGAATATCACAGAGTCGCCGTTGTACTCGATGTTGAAGTCCAGGTGGGTCCACAAGCCCACCTGTAGCAACACGGGTCCGGACAGGAAATGGGGGAAAGAGAGAGAGAGAGAGAGAGAGGGAGAGAGAGAGGGAGAGAGGGAGAGAGAAAAAGTGAGATGGAGACGATAGGAGAAAGATTTGTACCAATGTTTGCCATCAAGCAAACTCTCATGGGGTGAAGCACAGGCCAAAGCACGAGACGAGGGTTCGGCGGCGGCGGCGCATAATTGTGGTCTTATGTCCCAGCCCAAAAACGATGGCCGCAACACAAGTTAAATAACAGCTCATCTCATACACACTCTAGGTGTCACACTCTCAAATATTGACACACACACGCACACACACACACACACACACCTTTTTGTACCTCTGAAACCCCAGTTTGAGTGTGTGTGTGTGTGTGTGTGTGTGTGTGTGTGTGTGTGTGTGTGTGTGTGTGTGTGTGTGTGTCCGCGCGTGCATGATGCAAATTGTACCTGCACATTTGCTCTCCCAGATACCAACCGAGCGCACGCTCTCATCCACACAAAGCCATTCATGAGCGCGGCGACGTCCTCACCTTGTGACTGTGCGGCAGGAAGCCGCTCTCCTCCATGTAGCCCACGAACCCCCAGATGGGAATCTCGTCGACCACAAACTCAAAATAATAGAGCTCCTCGATGGCCTCGCGAAGCTGGTCCACCTGGAACGAAGACCGGCATCTTTAACTTCACCTCTTTTGTTTCTACTTTAAAAGGACCCCTAGTTAAGGAGTGTGATTAACCGTTACAAGCCGTTTCAAAAATTGTTTTTGCGACCCTCTAGTGACATCACAAGTGGGAGTGTCCACCTAGATGTATGATGATGTAGATCAGTCTATCAGCCTACCCAGTGGACTGTACCAACTGGTAGGTGTATCTATCGTGTAGATATCTAGGTGTATATATCCATCATACAGTACATCTGGGTGGACACTCCCACTTGTGATGTCACTAGAGGATAGTCACATGACAATTTTGAAATGGCTTGTAATGGGTAAATGGTAAAATAGGGGCCCTTTAGTAGAGTTGAGCTCGGAAATGATGCTTTTTAACCAACAATGCCATCTTGATATCAATAATATCACAATAATAAAGCCGCTAGAGGCATTTAGTGATCATCACACTCATCTAGAACAGCGTGACAAGATGAGATTTCTGGAAGAGATTCGTGTTCAATTCGCAGCCGTTTGGTAGACTGAGAAGCACGGCGGACGTCGAGAACCCGACACGCCAGAACGAACGCAGCTCTCGTACCTGTTTCTCGGAGAGCGTGAGCTGACACAGCGTCTTCTTCTCCACGTTCTCCCGGAAGCGGATGTGATATAGAGACTGGGCCATCCGATCGCCATCCAGCACTTCCCCCAGGCTCAGTGACTTGTGGTGCACCTGAGACCAAGAGAACAACACAATGACGACGACGACGAGGTCTAGCGCACACACACACCTCAAACGGAAAACTTTAGCCGGAGCAAACTTAAAACAGCAAGCTGGGGCTATATATATATATATATAATACACATTAACCCGTCATTCAGGTTTGACTAAAATCAAACAATGCATCCATGCATTCTGGAATTTGCACCTGCAACTCCCGTCCTACCTGAAAGAACTAAATCCCAGACAACAATCTGTTCCTTTGTGGCCTCACAACATCAAGTGGCTAAAATGCCTCCTTTTTTTTCCCGGCAAATCTCAAGAGAGGAAAGATCACTCGGTTGCTTAAGGATGTGATTACTTACTTACCCAAGATGCACCGCGTTCTGCACACGTGCACTCCCAATTATTCTACCATCACATCCGCCTACCTGACACCCATTGTGTCCTCGCCCCCCCCCCCTGAAACGGGATCACTTTGGTTGAGTGCTTTTTTCCAAAGATTCATTTTATTCCTCGCCATGTTTGAGGGCTTAGCGGCGTCGGTCAGAGCGTTTTCGTCAAACGTCATATTCTAAATATGGGCCCGTAAATCCCAAAAGCCTGTTTGGTCTGGACTTCATCAGACTCATTTAGTAAATGAATGGAGCTAGAATGCGGTTGATTACAAAATCACCATCATCATCATCATCATCAGATCCGTTACGTAAAACGGCGATCAGACAGAACGCCGTCTTCATTAAACTGCACCGCGCCGGTGACACTTCAGTGCGGTGATACAGTTTACACATTTACAATCCAGGCGTGGTCCTCACCTACGCATATTTGGACAGCACATAAAAGTAAACATTTCGAGGGGAAGGGTACCCTCTATCACCATGGCAACTGACCTTGTCGGGCCTGCAGACGGGCAGGGTGTAGTAGTGGTACGTCTCCTGCGGGTTGTGGTACGGGCCGACTTTGTTGACGTACAGCGTGACGTTGTCCCCTGGCTTGTAGCCGACGGCCCGGGACGACGGCAGCGCCAGCAGCACCGACAACGCGCAGCACAGACACGCCATCGTCCGCCCGCCGCCCGACACGCATCCTACTCCAGACTGCATCTCTGCGAGGGAAGGAAAGGGAGATGTATTTATATAAGACGCCTTACATTTACACACACAGAGGCGCTGTACAGTAAAGCAGAGGATGGAGTCAATTTTGGGCTGTAGTGACACTCGGTCTCAGGTTGCCATGGCTGCGGTTGGCCACAGACAATCAGTGTGTGTGACTACAAAATGACACCGTCTGGGTCGTGTTACAGACGCCTGCATGTTTCATCCTGGGTGGAAATGCTTTTTTTTTTTTTTTCAATGAATGAGGGACTACAACACCACAACACATACAAGGCTTTGGTCTACCAAAGACCACCATCATCATCATCATCATCATCATCACCACCACCACCATCACTTCCAACACCAACACCACAACCACAACCACAACAACAACAACTACAACAACAACAACAATCTCAGCTTCAGGGTCCAGCACTGACAAGCCCAGGTGACCAGCAGCATCCTCCATGTTGAAGACATGAGAGACACGTGATATATAGAGACGACTCTGAGTTACACTTGATCGGAAGTCACGCACGATCGATCAATCGATGGATCGATGGATCGATCGGGGAAACAACGCAAAACAAACAACGAGCGGTATTGCACGAAAAGGGGGGGGGGACACATTACGGTATCGATATCTGCACATTATAGCGCAAAAAGTCACGTTTGTCAAGGCGATTAAAAAACGTGTCTCC
Organism: Merluccius productus; assembly: GCA_027122695.1. NCBI lineage: Eukaryota > Metazoa > Chordata > Actinopteri > Gadiformes > Merlucciidae > Merluccius > Merluccius productus. Next base: position 7,429,837 of record JAOPJI010000098.1, read on the forward strand.
TCGTACGGGGTCTCACCACCCCCCCCCCCCCTGGGATATGCATTGCTTACTACAAGGCGCTGCCCCCCCCCCCAGAAACCTTGCCTGTCTGGTCCAGTTCGGTTCCGGTTCGGTTCTCCTCGGATTCCTGGTCGGAACCCCCCCGAAAAGATCGCTCCTCTCCCCGCTCCTCTCCTCTCCTCTCTCCGGTGTACGCCGACAGATATTGGTGAACAAAATTAAAATTTAATAACCATAATGTGTGTGTGGGGGGGGGGGCTGGGGGGGGCGAAGAGGGAAGAGGTATATCAATGTAAAAAAAGAAGAAAAAAAAAAGAAGAAAAAAAAAATCGCGATTAATTTCGATAGTGCGCGTGCATCGTATCCGGGGGGCCGGGGGGGGACGCGGACATGAGACGGAACCGAGGAGGAGGAGGAGGACATGGACTCCACGTCACCTCGGAAAATGAAAATAACGACGGAGAAGAAGACGTTGAGAGAGTTGTTCCGGGGTGGGAGGAGAGAGGAGCGAGGAAGGGAGAGGAGCCACACCCCCCTCCTCAGCCCCACTACTACTTTCTCCTCAGGCAAATCTATGCCACTACACGTCTATATCTATATATTAGTTTTTTATTATATAACTATATATAGATATATAACATTGAACCCGTGGCGTTATTTGTATTATTTGTATTATTTTTGGACGCATTATTTCCGTCGACATTAACAAGCCAATCAAATGGTTTCTCCTCCGTTTCCTACTTTTTTTATTTTTTTTTATTTATTTTTTATTTATTTTTTTTCCGCGCAGGCTACTTAATCGTCGACCGCATAATCGATGGATAGGCGGTCTATGGGTCGCTTCCGCTTCTACCGATCCGCGTGCCGGGGATCGATAGATGATGCCTAGATATTTGGTTTTCCCGCGAAACGGACGCACTTTCCCCGCGCCAGATACGCCACCGCCACCTACACAGCGAGTGTAAAACTCACCTCCGGTGAGTTAACACAGTTTAAAACATTTAAACAAAATGTTAATAATACATTAAATACATTTAGCTGTTCTGTAATGTTGAAGTCGCGACGAGTTATTGCCTATCCTGTTAGAGGACTGACGACAGCCATTGTTTTTGCAGTGTTGGACTAGCAGTGATGGGGATTCACGGCCTAGCTAAGCTCATAGCCGACCAGGCTCCCGGCGCCATCAAGGAACAAGACATCAAGAGCTACTTCGGTACTGAACTTCTCACTTCTCCGTATACATCGCATGATCCCTGTGGTGTATTATGATGATACACGGCTGAAAAAGGGAGTATATAATGGCCCACCGGGCCCCAGGTCCTCCTAGGTCCTGGCTCCCTTGTGACTTGTTGACGTGGTTGTAACATGACGTAATACAGTGCATCTTCTATCTTTTAGTATGGCATACCTTGCATACACTGTACATAAACAAAGGGTGGAAGATGATGGCTATGGCATCTGGTTTTAGCATGGAAGTGACTTTTCCAATGGGCAATGATTTTTTTTGCAGGGAGAAAGATTGCCATAGATGCCTCTATGTGCATCTACCAGTTTCTGATCGCAGTGCGACAGGATGGCAACCTCCTCCAGAATGAAGATGGAGAGACGACGAGGTATTATTTCATGTGGTTTGATTTATATGACACACACACACACACATTAAAGATACGTTTGGAGAAGAGCTCAACTATCCCTGGGTTTAAGTTGAAAGGTATTTGTTTTGTCCCGGAGAGACTGTCTAACTCATGTCTTTTTATTTTGTTTTTTTTCCCTCTCAAAGCCACTTGATGGGCATGTTCTACCGGACCATCCGCATGCTGGAGCATGGCATCAAACCTGTGTACGTGTTTGACGGGAAGCCCCCACAGCTCAAGTCTGGTGAGGTGAGTGCCTGCAACAATGCCATACTGTGGCAAATTTTTATTTTTATTTTTTTATTTTTTTTGGTGTTTAACTCATCATTTGCTATATGTCCTAATGTTAACCTGTTGTTTTCTTTCTTGTGGTTTATTATCTTTCCCTGAATCCCTCATTCTCCAGCTGGAAAAGAGAGGCGAGAGGAGGGCAGAGGCTGAGAAGTTGCTGGCCAAAGCTCAGGAAGCAGGTAAACATCATCGTCTCTATCACATTATTCCCCTCAAGAGTATTAGTTGCTGCGTTGGTGGATAAATGCCATTTATATTGGACAAGCAGACGGTATTAAGTTCTGAGCTGTTTATGATGCAAAGACTGATTAGCACACATTTCATGTTTGATGAAAATCTTGAACGCTCTCCATATATTCAAAGTCTGTGCTGTATTTCCAGAATATCTCATTCTGTAAATGTGTTTTTATCCACAACCAGGGGAGCAGGAGAACATCGACAAATTCAGCAAGCGCCTCGTGAAAGTCACCAAACAGCACAACGATGAATGCAAAAAGCTGCTGAAGCTCATGGGCGTGCCCTACATCGAGGTACGCTGAACTCTACAAGTCTCTGTGTCTGTGTGCCGCATGCACACCGCTAACACCTCAACATCTGCCTTTCTTAATCAGAAGCACCCCGGCTTGTATCTCAGTGATTCTTAATGGAAAAACTATTCACACATGTGCTTTCCAACACGGTATAGTATATATTATGCTACGTTCCAAGTGGTCTCTCATTATCTTTGTTTTATCTTCTTTTTTTTGGCAAGGATAATTTATTGCTGTATGTGATGCATCACACATTGTTGTGTCCATAATTGTTTTCAGACCAGTCTTGTTAATCCTAATGGGATTTTATTTCTTGTATTGCAAAAATCCAACCTTGTTAAGTGCGTATTGTGTTGTGTTGTGTTGTGTTGTAGGCGCCTTGTGAGGCGGAGGCCAGCTGCGCTGCTCTTGTGAAGGCGGGAAAGGTCTTCGCCACGGCAACAGAAGACATGGACGGCCTCACCTTCGGTACCAACGTCCTCCTCAGGCACCTGACAGCCAGTGAAGCCAAGTATGGATTCTCTTCTCAGACTCGGTCTTTATTTGAAAGTATTTTATTTAAGCTTCTGTATTGATGGAACGGAGTTAGGCTCTTCATGTTCACCAATATATTGTAATATATATTTGTCTTGTGTAAAATGCACCATGATCGTTGGAAATGACAGTGTATGTATGCAGTCTTGTGTTGGTCCAGTTATCTGTGTCTCTTTTCAGCCATGCTGTATATCGGTACACTGTGGCCCAATATTAAGATGCAGACGTTAACTCCTCTTGTGATGTTCTAGGAAACTTCCTATTCAAGAGTTCCACTTTAGTCGCATGCTGCAGGACATCGGTCTGAACAATGAACAGGTAGGATTTGCATGTGGGGGGTTAGACAAACTTTGGCATGTGGATTTCCTGGAGGCAAAAACACAAGACAACGCAGTACATTAAACTAGCTCTCGTCTTCATTTGGACAATGCAAACTTACAATTAAAATTCACTCGCACAAATGTGTACTCACTAGGTGGTTTCCACACGCTTTACACTGCACAACGTTTTGTCTACTTAACGGGATTCTGTGTGTTTACGTGTCTCAGTTCATAGACCTGTGCATCCTGCTGGGCTGCGACTACTGCGGCACCATCAAGGGAATCGGCCCCAAGCGCGCCATCGACCTCATCAAGCAGCACGGCTCCATCGAGGAGATCCTGGACAACATAGACCCCAACGTGAGTTCACCTCCAGCGGTCCATTAGCACTGTTGTACACGTCTGCTACTATTGACCTGTTGAGTGTTCACCGAGGGATCGTACTGGCAAGATGGAAAGGATGCAACAACAACGTGTCCCTCTCTGTGCCCCCCCCCCCCCCATACAGAAGCACCCAGCCCCTGAGGAGTGGCTGTTCAAGGAGGCCCGGGGTCTTTTCCTGACGCCCGAGGTGGTGGACTGCTCCACGGTGGACCTCAAGTGGAGCGAGCCCGCCGAGGAAGACCTCATCCAGTTCATGTGCACCGAGAAGCAGTTCAGGTACTGAACTGCTGCTGCTGCTGCTGCCGCCACATTTCTCAGTTCTCTGGATGTCTGTAATTGTCACATACCTCCTCTTCAAATGGTCCCCCAACATTCAAAGGGAATTCTGGTTTGCATGGGGCACATAGTATATGGCTTTTAACTTTGTGTGTGTGTGTGTGTGTGTGTGTGTGTGACATGCAGTGAGGACAGAATCCGTAACGGCTGTAAGAAGATGACAAAGAGCAGGCAGGGCAGTACACAAGGAAGACTGGATTCCTTCTTCAGCGTGACCGGATCGCTGTCCTCCAAGCGCAAGGTAACCAAAAGCCCCAAACTAGCAGCCTAGGGAGAGACCGCCACGCTGGCTGTTTGACCCCTAGATCATTTATCAGGGGTGCCCAAACCTTTTCCCTCCGAGGGCCAAAACTGAAACTTTTGCGAAAGCGAAACCCCTATTTTATTGTACTGTTAAGTTCCTTTAATTGAATATTCTTTTAGTTTTCACATAGTTAAATAACAACGTAGTAACGAACTTACCCGTGCCAAACTGACTTCCTGCGCAAGTGTCACTCTGGCCGCCTGCTTAGATTATGAAAAAAATAGTAGAGTATTTCTACCCCACAAAATTAAAACGGCATGAACAGTGATGTATATTATAACTTCTGTTGAATTATTTTTTTTAAATTTTGCTAGAAACATCTGGCGGGCCAAATCAAATCTTATAACGGGTACATTTTGGCTTGCGGACCCCACGTTGGGCTGCCTCGTTGGTTGATGAAGCCACAAAGAAACCCTCTGTCGTGAATTGGTAACACAACACTAAGTCAATGGATGACAACTGGGATGACATCTCCAGTGAAAACAGGTTATTTACTGTGACTGTTTGTAATTGGTTCAAATGGCCTTCTGTGCAAACAGAAAAGATCTTGTGTATTTGTATAAGCGCAATATCGCAGAAGGGTTGCTGAATTGAAACCTGTCGGAACCTGTCAGAGTGACCTTGAGCAAGACATCTTCGAGCTCCTTCAGCCTAATCTTTGTCTCTTTGATACAATACATTATAACACGGCTTTGTTATATACTCTATTCCGATTGGTCAATTACGGTATTCTGCAGTCTGTTATTACTGAATAGCAGACCGCTGCTATGAATTACCGACCGTTGCTATGGGCGTTATGTAGCGTACTTTGCTAATCCTCCTCACATCTTCTTGTGCTCCAGGAGCCTGACTTCAAAGGATCAGCGAAGAAGAAGCAGAAGACGGGGGCCACACCAGGCAAATTTAAGAAGGGCAAATAGACGGCCTGGTTGTCTGAAATGAGTGTATGGAGCCTTGGACATTGCAGCGGTTTATTTTTTGTTCGAAAATAACTAACCTAACTCTAATAAAATTGTGTTTTTTAATGAACTGACTTATTTCTCTGTCAATGATGTGACTGAATCACAGGTGGGCAATGTGTTATGATTCATTTCAGTTTACAGAAGTCTTCAGTCTTTGGATAGTTTTATGTAAACACAAATATTTGATATACGGTCTCCCTATTGAAATGGATAATAACCTTTTTTCTCCCATTAAAGGGGTACGGGGCGGTGCAATGCCTCAACTCAAATTAAACACAGCTAGCATCAACTCCCTTATACTCCACAAGTAGAACAGTATTAATCTCAATGCAGTTCAACATTTCAGCCACTTGTCAACAGATAGCTTGGTGAAATACTGCGTAAGTGTGTGTGCTTAAACGGCACACTGGTTGTTTCGTGTCACTAAAAGTGGACTAACAAGGTAGCTAGATTCAGGTACCTGAGATTGTCAAAGAAGCCGCTCATTACATGTTGAACAATAGTGCAAGGACTAGACGAGCAGCTATTTTTATCCCCCCCCCCCTTGCCCATTTTGTCCTAGTTGCAGTTAAAGATATAGACCTCATGCATACCATATTTTCAGTCCAGTATAAAGCTCCTGAATACACGTATAGCTGTGCATTACATATAAAACATATTGGGTAAACGTTTAGAAAGCAAAAACGTGGTTACATTACGTCATTGTAACACAAATGATATAGTATACAGTATAAAGACCATTTTCTGTAGTAAACTACTGCACACAGATGGCTTTAACATCAAATGACAGCCGAAAAATTTCATACAAAAAAATACTTTCATAAAAATACAGAATGTCAAATATATGTAAATATATATATATATATAAAACGGAATGGCATTAGGTGCAATCAGAAGGCAGGTTTGGTTGAGCCGCCGTCTTCACGCTTTGGTTTACTTCTCCGAGTACACCAGCAGGGCCTCCCCGACGAGGCTGAAGAACACACTGCAACAACAAATCCAGCATCAACACTCCCAAGAAACCAGCAGGGGAACGGTGGATGTTCTCATTGGCCAAAATTAGAAAAGGACTGTTTTGTACCGAAATCTCCATCAAGAGGTTACATAATAATACCAGAATAAACTATGAGAGCTGCAAGAGAAGGTTGGATGTTCTCCAGAACCAAATTTTAAAAAAAATATATATATATATTAGGGCTGTCAAACGATTCAAATATTTAACTCGATTAATCGCATGATTGATCATAGTTAATCATGATTAATCGTGATTTTCGTGATTTGTTTATTT
>JAOPJI010000098.1:7445228-7458447 GCA_027122695.1 Merluccius productus
AATAATATAATTGTTATTGTTATTATTATTGTTATTGTTATTATTATTGTTATTATTATTGTTATTGTTATTATTATAACCACAATGGTTGTTTGAAGCTTCCAGAGTGTGACGGAGAGACCCCACATGGAGTGTGAGGCGGAGATGGTCATGCCGCTGGTGTCCAACCCCGGCCACGTCTGCATCACGGACGAAGGCCTCTACTTCCAGCCCCTCAACGGATACCCGGTGAGTCCCCCCCCCCCCGTATTGGACGCACCGTGCCGACACTTACTGTGCACTAATCCAATTTAACAGAACGGTCGTAAATGTTTCATATATAGGTTTAAAAAGACACACAAGCTGTTACGCAACGGTGGACTCAAATCCAGGTTTTCCAGGGACTGTTTATTCATCTAATAAGCATTAACACAAGTTGTCTAGGGTTAGGGTTAGGGTTAGGGTTAGGGGACAACAACTGCTAGGATTGTCAGAGGCTTTAATTCATGATTCATGTCACTTCTGGGTTTTCTTTTTTTTAAATTTAGGAACAGGTGATTCAAATCAAGCTCCACAAAGTCCTGAGGATCTACAAAAGAAGACATGGGCTCAGGCCATTGGTAAGTGATGGGAGTTAATGTTTAGAGTATCAGTAGAGTAATATGCTAATTATATACACCCATATCCTACTCATGAGTTGTAGCGACGTTAGGAGCAGTAAAAACCTATAATTCATATCGTCTGTTTTTAATTTCTTTTTTTCTTTCTTTTTTAAGTTGCATGACCACATTCTGGGATCATATATGCAACGATAAGTGTGTGTGTGTGTGTGTGTGTGTGTGTGTGTGTGTGTTCCCCATGGTCCAGGGCCTGGAGGTGTTTTGTACGGAGAACGACTCCTGCTCTGACATCTACCTGAAGTTCTACAACACGGCCGACAGAGACGAGGTCTACTACTACATCGCCACCTTCTTGGGTCGGTCCACCACCAAGACCAAGAAAGACCCATTACTTTAACAAGCGTTTATTTTATATAATTACATTTTGTAATTATATAAGAGACTTAGTTGGATTGATGGAGTGGATGGAAGTTGGCTTGATGGAGTGGAAATTGGAGTAACTAAAGTTGTTGTATGTTAACAAGAGGAAAGTGCTGAAATAAAAACATGAAATACCTTTTTATTTCTATTTTTTTGGTAGTATCTTTAACACTACACTGTACTTTTTTAAATCTTCCCGCTCCAGAGAACCACATAACGGAGCACACGGCGGAGAGCTACATGCTGCAGTGGCAGCGCGGCCACCTCAGCAACTACCAGTACCTGCTGCACCTCAACAACCTGGCCGACCGCAGCTGCAACGACCTGTCGCAGTACCCCATCCTGCCCTGGGTGGTCGCCGACTACACCAGCCCCCAGCTAGGTAGCTAGGTGGCTGAGATAAGCATGCTTGGTTAGCATGCTTGGTTAGCATGCTGGCGCGGTTGGGGGGGGGGGGAATTCACAAAGAGGCTTTTTTTTGGTGGTGAATTCGGTGTGTGCCATAAAAACACATCTTCACAAGTTTGGGATACAAAAAAACGTCACTGTGTTGATTAGGTGTAGCTCATCACATTCATTTATGGGTGCGTTTCATTTAGGTATGGCAGTGCACCAGTTTAGACACAACTAGTCCAGTAAATATACATTTACCGTGCTGGTGCTGCGACGGACTAAATAAAAAATGACATAAAACTGACCTAATGTTAAAACGACAAGAACAGGAAGTTACTTTACTCTGCTACTGACGGCCTGTGGAAAGGGTCCACTACCGCATTGCTCGGCCTGTTGTGTCTGAATAGCAGACCGCTGCTATGAATAACAGACTGTTGCTATAATGTTTTGTTGTTATGTTTTGTGTCAAATTATTGATCTCTTTAGTAAGTAGCCGTGTAATAAGCGGGATAATGTACAATTAATTGTATGTGTGTAGGAGGGGAAAAAGGAAAGTACACATGCAATCTTGTTGCTGTTGTCTCATGAAGGGGTTACTTCATGTTTTTATCTTGTCAAATTGTTTCAGCACTGAAGGTTATTCATTTCAAATAATATGTGTGTGTGTCTCGGCTATGAACCATCTGTGCTTTGTTTTGCTTTGTTTTATAGATTTGACGAACTCTGCTACGTTCAGAGACTTGTGCAAACCTATCGGAGCTCTAAACAAAGAGAGACTGGAACGGCTACTGGTGAGAATCACTTGTAAATGTTGAAAACCATTTAATAGTTTTTATTGTTACTATTAACAGTATGTTAATAGTTTTTGGTTTAAAGGAGCTATATGTAACATTGACACCGAGCGTTTAAAATGGCTACTGCAGTACAAAATTCACAATATTGGAGAGAGTTGTCTCCGCCCGCCCCGTCCTCGCCAGACTCGGGTTGGTATTTCGACATGGCATGTTTCCTTAATCTCTGATGACATATCATGGTCATTTAATGATTAATTACAGTACATTTGTTACATATAGCCCCTTTAATGTATGTTGTACCATACTACCAGTACCTACACCCCTGTGTCCCCATCCACTCCGATATTTTTTAAACATGAAATTACAAACGAACCAGTTGTGTGCCACACGCTTAATTTAATTCATTCATGTCTCTGATGCAATGCTAATCCCGGCTAGCCTGGCTTCAACCACCAATGACTCTCACTGTAACACGATTAGCCAACTGCTTCTCTCTCTCTCGCTCGCTCGCTCTCTCTCTGTGTGTTTTGGCACGCAGGCCCGTTACAGAGGCATGCCGGAGCCTCGCTTCATGTACGGCAGCCACTACTCGTCCCCCGGTTATGTCCTCTTCTACCTGGTCAGAGTCGGTACGTCGTTCAGCCTCAGCTCATCTTCCACATGCCCGCAGTGCCAACACATGCCAACGACAATGTCACCACGACTGTATCTAAAATACAATAAAAATGATAAATAACGTTCACCGCAGATGTCGCTTTGGCTAAATTAAAATAGTATTATTTAGATTACAACACAACATTTTGTTTTTTACTACATAGTATTATATTACAACACAACATTTAGTTTTTTACTACATAGTATTATATTACAACACAACATTTTGTTTTTTACTTCATATTTGTGGTGACTGAATACGGTGAAAAGGGGAAATGATGTGTGTGGGGTAGTGAGGTATGTCTAGGAAATGCAGCAGCATTTCTCAAAGCTATGCATTTTTAAATGTCACATTTGAATCTTCTCAATAATGTTGTGTTTCTCTGAATACTATAGCCTTCCCTAATGTGGCCTCTCTTTGACATAAATCTCATAGCCTCATTGTTTGTGTTTAAATCATTGTTTTATGTTGTTTTAATCATCTCTCTTTTCATTTGCCATCAACATGTCCGCTGTCCTCCTTTACTCCTGGGCAGCACCCGAGCACATGTTGTCTCTCCAGAACGGACGCTACGACCACGCAGACAGGATGTTCAACAGGTACGCAGGCCTTTCACTTCCTCCAATCAGACTCCTCCTCAGAACAACTCTGGAGGTAACCAGGAGGTGTTGATTCTTGAAAACACTGGTTTTGCATACCAGTGTTCTCAAGTATCAACACCCTTTTAAACCAACTTGCATCTGCAATTCAATATCAGGGGGTTGCAACTAGTATTCAAAAGACATGGCTTAGGGTGTGTGTGCTTCATGTACCGGTACTTCCTTTTATTGTTTCCTGTGTAGCCCAACAAGTTGATCCTTTTGACCTGAATTCATAAAATGAGTGTAGGCTTTGCGCATATAAAGCCATTGTGCACACAGGGAAAGGAATTTAAAATGTAAGCAAAAAGTATGCTTTAATACACCCGTTATGAGTGCTTATACATTCAGCGTTTTAATCTACGTGTATTCTTTGCAGTATCAACGAAACGTGGAACAATTGCCTCGTAGGGGCAACCGACTTCAAAGAGGTAAAGACGAAAATGTTATTTCTTTGTTATTAGGGAATACTGTGTAAATTCACAATCGTATCCATCTCATAATATCGCTGTCACATAAGAAAGCGCTGTGAATGCGCCGCATGTCTCTGGTGTGTGTTGCAGTTGATTCCAGAGTTTTATGGGGACGATCCTAGCTTCCTGGAGAACAAGTTCAGCATCGATTTGGGGAGGAGGCAGAACGGGAGCTCAATCAATGAAGTCAGCCTGCCTCCGTGGGCCACAGGTCTCTACCGCTTCCTCCGTTATAGATAGAAGCCGCAAGATGAACGCCATCTTGTATTGTTTCTTCATGAAGCGATGCATTACTTAAGAGGTTGACTTGTCAAACCTTTTTAAACATCATTTGTATTGTTGCGGTTTCATTTCGTATACACATGAACATGGGGACACGTTATTGAGGTTGTACAAAAACATACACGGTTGATTGTATTATTTTAAGATATTGGAATTATTCCAAAAAGATAAGGTTTTTAATTGCATAATTGAATATTATTAGTCACGTAGATGTCCCATACGACATACAGGTGCCATCGTAAGATATATTTGGTTACTTTTGTATGCATTGTATCACGTGCATTGTTTTATGAATATTGTCTGTTTTGTTCAGACGCCAGTGATTTTCTCCAGAAGCATAAGATTGCATTGGAGAGCCAGTATGTGTCCGAGAACCTCCACGAGTGGATCGACCTGGTGTTTGGCTACAAGCAGCGGGGGTGTGAAGCTGTGGCATCCCATAATGGTAACCAAGGAGCCTAGCCCTTTTTAAAATTTCGATACAAAACTGAATAAGATAAGACAAACCTTTTATTAATCCCCGGAGGGAAATTCAGGTATCATAGCAGCAAAGGCAATGAGAATGAAACACAGGAGAGGTACAGGCAAGAGTAAGAGTACAGAACCAAACCAAGATAATAAGAATTGCAAATATTAATAAGAATAAAGATCATGCAAAACTCTGAGCAGCTGGCCCTAGATATCTGCGCTGGATCTCTGAGAGGATGAGTGACATATATCACATCAATAAATATAAATATGTACAGTCTATCAATATCAATAGTCTCAGTCTATCAATGTGTATATCAATAGACATAACTGTACATATATGAATTACTATATGAATGAATGAATATATGAATCTATGTTCAAGTGGGCCAGTCCATGCAGGATTCAGTAGTTATTGGGTCCAAAGGAAGTAACGGACAGTGCAGGTCTTAACATTATGCCATGGTCAAGCCATGCTTGTGGAGCCTAATGGCCATGTTCTACTTGTACTACTTTTAAAAATGAATACATTTTTCTATTTTCCTCCCAGTGTTTCACCCCCTGACCTATGAAGGCGGCATCGATTGTAACAGGTATCAAAACAAATGACATAACACGATTAACCAATCAAATTGTAAAGCAAACAAGGACTGCACCATCTCCGGTGAGACGCTGGCTATGGGCCACTGCAGTTTATGATTGGCTGTCATGGTGATGTCGCTTGCTGTACTAATCATGGCAAGTGATATCACCAGGTTCTAATTGTGTGCTAATGCCGTCCCTGAGGTTCGAGGTTTTGATGTTTGGTTGCTAAGTTGTTTCATGCGTGTCCCCTCCGCTAGCATCGAGGACCCGGACCAGAGGATAGCCATGCTGACTCAGATTCTGGAGTTTGGCCAGACCCCCACACAGCTGTTCACCGTCCCTCACCCCCAGAGGATCACACCCAGGTTCCACAGCATGACCCGGAGCACCAGCACGTACTCCACGCTCAGCGACATGTCTTCAGGTACACGCCCACGGATCACCCCCCCCCACTAAATCATCAATTCCCCTATTCAGTGCGTCCACTGGTAGCCTATCAGTCTGAATCCAAATCCAAAAATAAAACAAAATTGGGATAAAAGAAATAGTATTTTCTTTAAATACTTTTGATTCGTTACGGTTGTGACTTGACTTAAGTGTTTATTTTCGTGTGACAGCCTGTTCTAGCGAGGACTCTTCATTTGAGGACCTGACGGAGGAGAGCAGGAAGCTGGCGTGGGGGAACATGGGGAGCATCCAGGCGATCTCCACCCATAAAATACACAAAGAGTGAGTCAGGACACCAGGATATAGTATGTTATAAGAAAACCGCTTGCGTACTTTGTAAGATAAGCGGAAGAAAAGTTTGAACTGTAATCTTCTCTTCTAATCTGTATTATACTTCAATATTGAAATACGGCATTTAAGTATTTCAACATTGAAATTGAAATACAACGTTCAAATGTTGGGAAGTATCAGATATGTGTGCATTGGTACAGTCGGTTTGGTGTTTGAATAATTACTTTGCGTAAGGACTGGAGGACATCTCTGTTATGTACATCTAATATATGTATTTTTTAATCAAATTAATTGAGTGTAAAGTAAAACATTTTCACAGCGCTTCGATTGTGTTGAATGTGTTTTTGTGTGTGTGTGTGATGTGAACACGCAGGGCGGTGACGGGCATCGCCGTGACTCGAGATGGAGCCTCCGTCTTCTCCACATCGCAAGGTCCGCAGCACCGTGGTTAAATCACTGAAACGGGATTAAAATAAAAAGATGTGGTCTGAAGTCTTCCTTTACATCCACAGAACATTATCCGATTTTCAATAAAACGGCAACAAAACCACCGACTTGCATTTTGTCTGGCTGACAATATTTCACAAAATATTATTAGTATGTTATTTTTTTATATTTATTTTCAACAGCTGCTTTTACATGTTGTATACAGTAGTGCTCTTTTTTATGCCAAGTCTTTTAATTGAAACAAAACAAAAAAAAAAGTGTCTATTCAATATGATTTTGTGCTTTGCTCCTCCACAGATTCCACCTTAAAGATGTTCTCCAAAGAGCTGAAGGAGTTCCAGAGGAGCATGTCTTTCTCCAACATGGTATGCAGACATATGTTATATAACTTTCCATATTTTGACTCGGTTAATACTTTAAAACATGGCCTTTGTCATACAAAACAGAACCGAACCAACCTATCTGACTGAATTTGTGACAAAACAAACCAGTCTGGTCACCAGGGGAGTACGACAGTGTGGCTCAACGCAAAACCACTTTTGGTCAGACTTCCTTTTCAGGAAAAGGAACCCACTCATGGAACGGCCTACTAAGAGAAATACAACCACAAACAGTCAATCCTGCAGTCCCTGATCTCTGGCATCCCATTTAACTTATTAGTGAACCACACACACACACACACACACACACTGTGTTTACTTTATTAACTGTATTTGTTTTTCTAAAACCTGTATTTTAATTTAGAAGGGCCTAACCAAGGACAGGGGTCGCGAATGAGCTCAGCCTAGGAACCTTGTTTCCCTGTTTCATGTTTTTAACTGTTATAATGCTTTTTGCGTTGTCCCTGACAAATAAACAAATAGATCAATACAAATAATATCCCACAGGCGTTGTCCTCCTGCCTGATGCTCCCAGACGATAAAACAGTGGCGTGTTCATCGTGGGACAACAACGTGTACGTCTCATATTTGACTTAATGTGCGTTTGTTTATTTGCTTTTTAAATAATTTTTTATTTAGATGTAACTTTATTGACGACCCTTGTAACCCTTCGCCCAGGTACTTTTACTCCATACCTTACGGTAGGCGACAGGACACGTTGATGGGTCACGACGACGCCGTCAGTCAAATGTGTTGGTACGGCGACCAGCTGTACACCGCCTCCTGGGATTCCACGGTCAAGGTAGCGGCACACGATGATGATGTCACCTTCTGGGATGCACATGTGTTAATGCTGTCAACGGGTATTTACCAATTACAAGATGGCAACCAACTCATTCCACGTTTTGTGCTGACGTATTACACACACACACACACACGCGCGCACACGCACACGCACACGCACACACACACAATTCATGAAACAACTTAGCAACCAAACATCAAAACCCCAAACCTCAGGGACAGCATTAGCACACAGATCATGTCAGATCTGGACAATAACATGTGGAAGTGTTCAAAAGCAGTCTATTTTCTTGTGTTAGCTTAGCTAATAGCTTTAGCTTAACAATGTGTGTTGATTTGTTTCTGTGTGAAAGGTTTGGCAGCGGGAGTCCAACCAATCCAGTCACAAGAGATGCTCCCCGGAGTTGCTGTATGAGTTTGAACACGAATCTGGGGTGAGTGCTGCTGATGATCGCTATAACAACCACGTCAATAATAGCTGTTGTTATGTGATAGCTGTAATGTGATATCTGTTACCTTACGGCTTTGTTGAATACTCGATTCTGATTGGTCAATTATAATTAACTGCATTACTGCATTCTGCATTACTGCAGACCGTCGCTATGAATGCTATTTCCAACTGTAGAATTAGATTTCTTCAGTACGTAACTGTGATTCAAGTCCTGCATCACCCTGTCTAGGTTTATTTCGCAATAATGACACATTTTCATCATGACACGGTTTGATGTTTAAGCAGGCTCCAATGTGCGTTGTCTCTAGGTGAACGCCATTGCTCTGAATCCGGCGGGCACCATGCTAGTGACGGGCTGTAAAGACGGCACGGTGACCATCTGGGACACTGGTAACTTTGGGCTACTGCAGCAGGTCCCGTGTCACTCTGGGACCATCCACCACATCTCCTTCAGCTCAGGTGGGCGTCTTTGTGTATGTGTGTGTGTGTGCAGGGTCTAATATGAACACCAGCCACCAGCCGGTGGCGTGTGTGTGTGTGTGTGTTTGTGTGTGTATGTATTTCTGTGTTTTAGAGCTGGTATGTGTGTCTTGTAGTTGTGCGTGTGTCTTTGTGGCTTGAGTTGTGTCTAATGTATGCAGGTTATAATGTTATGCATGGTGTGACGGTGGATTTTGTTGTTTCATGTGACATTTGATGTGAGAGAAGAAGTCTTACAGAAAATGTATTTTTAAATAAAAGCACATTATTGAACATGACTACATGAATGAAGTGTGTTGAAGTGTTGAGTGTTGAACTCAACTCAACTCAATCAATACATTTGAGAAAGTCTTGAAAGATTACTGTATTAATACACAACTTTTGCCTCTGCCTTGTCAGACAGCAGACATGTCCTGAGTGCGGGGGTGGACTGCTGCCTCAAGGTCATCGACGTCCAGACGGGAACGGTGATGTCATCAGTGCGAGCCGATGAGGAACAGAGGTAACGTCGTGCTCACGAGATCGGTCGGGCTTGCACCGGCTTGCAACGCCTATGTATACTTCTTCATTAAAACAATAATAATTGTATAATAATAAATATTGAAACTAGAATGCATATGGCACATCCAAAAATATTAGGACTGCAACAATTTGTCGATTAATCGAATAGTCGATCGACAGAAAATTAATCGTATCAAATGTACAAATACCAAACATTTGCTGCTTAATGCTTCAGAAAATGAAATGGTTGGTTCATGCTATTATTTATGACATTTTCTAGACTAAATGATTAATCGATTAATCAAAAAAAGATTGATTAGATTGGTTAGATTAATGGACTATGGAAAATAATAGTTAGTTGCAGCCCTATATAGTTTTTTTTATTTGTGTGGCTGCCATGCTTTGAATGTGTACATTTTGGCAATTATTATTTACATTGAACTTGGATTCAGCATTCTTCAGTTTGTCCACAGGCGGCGTGTTTAATGGTATTTACTTTCATCCCAGGTGCTTCTGCTGGGATGGGAACACTGTGCTGTCTGGCAGTCAGTCTGGTGACCTGCTGCTCTGGGATCTGCTTAGCAACACAGTCACCAAGCGCATCCCCGCACACTCAGGTAACCACACGTGGTAGTCGCTAGCTTAATGTCTGGGACAAAATCGTTATCTGGATAGAAAAAGAAAAAAAATCGTAATATATATATTTTTAAATAAATTTTTGTTGATTGACTCGTATATATACTCAATATGTAATAAACCTTTCTGTGCAAACAGGTGCAGTGACGGCGATGTGGATGAACGAGCAGTGCAGCACCGTGATCACCGGCTCAGAAGACAGACAGATCATCCTCTGGAAGATCTCCACATAAGCCTCCCCTCCGCCGCGGTCCACCAATCAGCTGCCGGGACGGACCGCAGGGCTGCCGCGCAGACCAATGGCAATCGGATGGGAGGAGTCGACTCTGTCATGCTTTTTAACCCTGCTGACCTTATTGACCACAGCACTCTGCTTGCTCATTGGCTAGAAAGGACTATAGAGGTGGAAGTAAACCGAGTTTCCTCCGGTTCTGTGTGGCCTGGTGTGTCTCGTCTCCTGAGTCCTGGTCTCTCTCCTGGTCCTGGTCTCTATAGAAAACCATACAGGATGTGTTCTTTACTTTGCCTGCACTAAGGTGACTCTGACGTTTTAGCCTATTGGTTCAGTGTTTTTTTAATAGAGTGGATTAATAGATGTGTGTGTGTTTGTTGTCCCTTTACATCTCAGGCTTTTGGATGTTGTTGTTTTTTTTTTAGTTTAACTGTGTTGTTGATGCTGTTTTGTTTTGTTATTGTTTTGAAGTCGTCCGGGCGAGTATTTTCACAAACCATCAACCACAACAGCATAGTTTTTTGCGCATTATCCTTTTTTGTGGTGGAAGTTGATTAGCTTGTACAAAACTTAGAAAATTGCAACTATCAAAATACATTATTAGAAATGACGTTAGAGAAATACGTATACAACAAACAACTATATTTATCTCAGTCAACATTGTATTGATTGTCTCAGTACAGACTTTTGGTGTTTAGTATTAGTATTTTTACTTCTTGCACAAATCTCAACATTATTTTGACCATAGCAACGTAAACTGATGAGACATTGATTAAAGTGTTGACAGAGGTAATGTGGTGCATGCAATTACATGAGACATATACGAAAATAGAACCGGAAGCAACTAGTTAGTTGCTAAAGTCCCGATAACAAACATGTTTTCTACAGAGTGTAATACACATATAAGTGTATATATATATATATACCAGAAGCCTGAGCAAAGCACTGTGACGAAGTTGCACAGGAGAGAAGTAGAGGTACAGGGCTTTGCAGACCCACAATCATGCAGTTTAAACCATGTAAGTGCATTATGGATATTCTTAGCGCAAGCATCATTTGAAGTATTTCAGATGCAAATATTACTATTTTTAATAAAAGCTTCTATATCCGAGATGTCTGCTTTCATTATTGATGTGGTCAGTTGTTGATCTTCCTTACAGACATACAGATTTATTTAATTACATTTATGTATCTTGTAACTCTACATCATTTATTGATACACCATTTTATGCTTTGTTGGTTGTTCTGTTCAGACGCTAATTGTTATAGCAACACAAACATTAATCCAGAGCCAATCATATTCTCCGATTGATAAACATCTGCATCTGAATCTTCAAACGAGACAATGACATCACTTCAGACGCTAATTGTTATAGAAACACAAATAAACATTAATCCAGAGCCAATCATATTCTTCGATTGATAAACATCTTGTACTTTTTTTTTTTCTTCAAAAATCATACCAGAAAACCACATTTTTTCCTATTGCAGTTATGTCATCTACAGCTAGCGTTTTTTGTGATAGGGAAAAGTTGAGCCGACCGTTTTTGCAACAAAAAAAAGCTGGCAGCGCTTTTTGTCCTAAAAGCGCCGAGAGCGTTTTTTCTATCGCCTACTACGTATCCAGGCTACCCTTATATAGTTGTTACAAAATGGCAAGAAACAGGCGATTGGCACTTGCATTGGCCCTAGCTGACGACGAGGAGAACCATGTACCTGCACGTTTGTGGGTGCACGATATCACTCGGGGAAGGCAGCAGCAAGGTGCCCACCATCATAGTCCAGGAGCTTCGTTTCGATGCGCGATTTGCGGCGTAGCCTACTGTGATTGGTCAGTTGTCAAACAAACGTGACGTCGGGCGCTTTTTTCCTTAAAGTTTAACTTTTTTAAACGTTTTTTACGCTCGGTGCGGGAGAAAACAACGTTTTCCAAAAACGCTCTGCTACATATGAATATAATATAAAAACAGCGCTGGCAGTAAAAAACCCGCCAGGTGTGAACACGTACGGAATAATAAGTCGTTATCACGAGATAAGGGCGTGTTCACACCTGGCGTTTTTTGTGAACGTGAAAAGTTGAGCCGACCGCTTTTTCAACAAAAAAAAAAGCTGGCAGCGCTTTTTGTCCAAAAAGCGCTGCCAGCGTTTTTTCTATCGCTTAGCAACGAACCCACGCTAGACCCCGACGTTACTCGCCTGCTACGTATAGATACAAAATGGCAAGAAACAGGCGATTGGCAGTTGCATTGGCCCTAGCTGAGGCGGAGGAGGAGGAGAATCGTGTACCTGCACGTTTGTGGGTGCACGATATCACTCGGGGAAGGCAGCAGCAAGGTGCCTACCATAATTTAGTCCAAGAGCTACGTTTCGATGATGCGCGATTTGCGGCGTACTTTAGACTGAACAAATGTCAGTTTGAACAGCTGTTGCGGATCGTTGCGCCATCCATCGCGAAGCTGGACACCAAGTTCAGACAGGCCATTAGTCCAGAAGAACGGCTCTGCATTTGTCTACGGTGAGTTGTACTTGCTAACTTCCCTCTTTGATCATGCCATGATTATAGTGAAGTCAGTATCATTTTACAAGCTGCCCAAAACTTTACAGTAGCCTATAGGCCTAACGTCAAATCTGAAATGCACAGCCTAGATTTACAAGGGCATTTAAAATGTAAGTTAACTTAATATTTGGATACATTGTCATGCATTTAATCTTTAAAATGTAAGTGAAATCATTATATGAATACATGATCAAGTACATACAATTAAACAGAATTGCTTTTACTGTACAGGTACTTGGCAACAGGAGATTCCTTCCGATCTGTTGCCTTTGGCTTCAGGGTGGGTGCCAGCACTGTGGCTGGAATAGTGAATGAGGTGTGTGCGGCGATATGGAAGTCACTCCTGGCTGATTACATGCCCAGGCCAGATGCAGCAGAGTGGAGGAAGATAGCTGCCGAGTTCAGCCACCTTGATTTTCCCAACTGCCTTGGTGCAATGGATGGGAAACACGTCGTCATCGAAGCTCCTCCATCCAGTGGGTCTTTGTATTACAACTACAAAGGAGCATTTTCCATCGTGCTCCTTGCAGTAGTTGATGCAAAGTACCGATTCAGGGTGGTGGATATCGGTGCCTATGGCAGGAACAGCGATGGGGGCACACTGTCGGTCTCAGCCTTTGGTACTGCCCTGCGTCAGAACACCCTGGGGATTCCTGCAGACTCCCCTCTCCCAGGCGCAGAACATC
>JAOPJI010000098.1:7511423-7526534 GCA_027122695.1 Merluccius productus
CTCTCTCTCTCTCTCTCTCTCTCTCTCTCTCTCTCTCTCTCTCTCTCTCTCTCTCTCTCGCTCTCTATCTCTCTCTCTCTCTCCCTCTCGCTCTCATACACTCCATGTTTTATGGCCTGCTGTTCTCTCCTTCCTCATTGCTGCATTGTTCACCGTCTGCTAAATGCTGCCGCACTGCCATTTTGGGAGGCCTCTCCGATACATCAGTGAGACAACTATTTAAAGTTCCACCTATTGTTCCCGGTGCACAATAACGTCAGTGTGTTTAACACCAGCGTGTTCAAAATCGTATCATAAAAGTGGACATTTCTGTACGTCTTCCAACTCCTTCTTCCCGCTGTTTACTCGGCTCCCGATGGCTGCATTTATTTCTCTTATAAATTTGGCTGTCTGGCACTTTGACTGGTAGATGGAGCAGGCAGAACGGGACGCTACTCCGAGCCTAGGAGGAGTTTTGTTCCACGACATTACACTGCTGTTCGCATGATGCCTCCATGACTAGAGGCGGATATAGAGAGAGAGAGAGAGAGAGAGAGAGAGAGAGAGAGAGAGAGAGAGAGAGAAAGCGAGCGCGAGAGATTATTGTCTTTAAGCTGGAGGGAGGGAGGGAGGGGAGGGCACAGTGATGCATCTGTTGCTACCTTCTTGTTTTTTTTTGCTTTCTCCAATCTTTTTTCCATCTCTCGCGGAGAAGGGAGACCAAAACAAAAACAACTTCATTGGTTGAACAGAAAGATGATGCCATATCTCAGGGTGGCAACAGCTCTGTTTCAACACAGTGCCAACACACATTCGTCACTATAGCAAACAATCTCCCATGATATTCGATGCTTGTGTGTGTTTATGTGTGGTTGCTTGCTAGCGTGCCTACATGCATGTGTGTGTGTGTGTGTGTGTGTGCATGTCTAAATGTGTGTGTGTGTGTGTATGTGTGTATGTGTGTACATGCACGTGTGTGTAGGTGTACGTTTGTGTGTGTGTGTGTGTGTGTGTGTGAGTATATGTACGTGTGTATATATACGTGTGTGTGTGTGTGTATGTATGTGTGTGTGTGTGTGTGTGTAGACACACTCCAACAGTGGATGTGCGCATGCACATCCACTGTTTGGTTATGCATGTGTTCCCTCCATACTAAGCCGACCCCCCCCGCGGGCCACTTGGCCTTTCCATGCGGCAGGAGAGTGGGCGGCGTGGGAGGCCGCAGCGAGCCTCTGGACTCCAGCGGGGCCACTGGGGTACGGAGGGGGACGTTAAATGCACGACAGCTGCTGTGGCGATGGTAGCGGGTGTCCTTTCGGGTGCCCCCACTGCTGCCGCCGCATGGGTACCTCTAAAGGCAATTCTTTGGTGGGTCTTTTTGCGTCTTTGATAATGGAGCACAACCGGAGCCCGTTGGCCCGCCAGCCCTCCTCCCTCAGGGGGGGGTGTCTTATGGCCCTCCAGTGGCCTGGGAGTCTCCATCAGCCACATGGTCCTGGGGAGAGGAGAAGAATGAGAGAGCGAGAGAGAGAGAGAGAGAGAGAGAGAGAGAGGCATAATAGGGTGTGGGGAGAAAGAGGGGGAAAAAACTAGGAGAAGATATTGTACGAAGATTTGTGTGAACGAAGGAAAGGTAATTGAAGAAATACAAACCATAGGCACAATGGTAAATGTTGGAAAGTGAGTTTATTTTTTGGCCTAAAATCAAGTAAAGTGGTCTTTTTTATTTTTTTTATCTAACCAGGCAAGCCAGCCTCTTGAGGGAATGGGTTAGGGTCCCTTTTCCTTTTCTTTTTAGCCTTTTGCTTTGGCATGCAGAGTAAGGCTTCCTTTTAATTTGCGTTTACTAAATGTGTACTGTTTCCAAACATATTTTTATCATTGCCTTCAAAAATATAATTTCAAATATTTCACATTTATGTGAAATATTATGCTCATGAAAATGATCTGTTCTTTTTTTTTTCTCAAGGGTATGTTTTTCGTCGGCTCTGAGCTCTTGTTCCTCTGAATTTGTTTCAATATTTTAATCTTTCCTTTCATTCCTGATGACCTTGACTGATAATGTCCTATTGATGACAGATAGCTTTTAGCAGCTGGTCATTTAAAACCATTCATCTTGTGGAAGGTCATTCATTGAAACATAGAAGGCCACTCTGCTTCAGTTGAGGCAAACTTGATGGCCGCATCTCAATAGTTTAAAATAGCCCTTCTCGTTTTAATTAATATGCTCACCGTCATGCCGCTAATAGTCCCTGATAATTCAATATAACTGTTGACTTTAATAATATTGGCACAATAATGCAAACCCCCACACAGAACTGATTTATCCACTGAAGGAAGTGACTTTACACTTTTACACAAAAATGTACAAGGAAGGAACATCTTGCTAGCTGTTGAGACTTATTAAAGTTGATAAAGCAGCCTTTCCCCTTTTTCAAGTTCGCTGTTGCTTCTGGAGTCCCTGAAATGTGGCCCTCTTTCAAACGCTTTGATCTGGATTGGGAGTATGTAGGTATAGGGGAGGCCCCGCAGGTAATAATTGAGATAGAGAGGGAGAGACAGACTTTGGATATTGGGGCCAGAAAAACAGTGGGAGATGAAAGACACAGATACGTTGAAGTGATACCAGTCTGTACATTCAGTCTGCACTTTGTATGGAGACAACTCAACTGTACAACAGCCAGAAACCCATCCTAGGGCACACAAGGCCACCTGTTCCTGTGATCTAATCACATTTCTGTTGAGAACTGTCTTATAGTCTCAAACCTAATGGCAAAATCTACTCTACTCTACTCCCTCTGCCTCCCCTTCCCTCTCTTTTACACATATTGAGTTTCACAGATCAGATACTATACACAGGGTCTTGACGGTAGCGGTATTGCCGTGGTGTTCGGGGACTGGCTTGGCTGTCAGCACTAGGCCATTTGCTCTGGCCTAGGGGGGATCACTGGGGGTACAATAAGCTGAAGGGACTTTATACATGAATAGGGTCAGCTTTGGCAGCTTTTCGTGGCCTGGAATCCCTGCTGGGTCTCTCCCAACAGGGGGTCTTCATGTTGGCTCACCCGCTCGCGCGTCACTCCCATTGAATTTCTATTACTGTTTGACCCAGTTACCCCCGTTTTTCTATGATGACGGCCAGTGACTACATAACACGGCCTTCTAGGGTTCGAGGTCCAGCAGACAAGGAAATGCCACGTGGGACAATGGGATCGATTTCCTAATCCTGAGGATACGTCCGTACGTCAACGGTTTGGTCCATGGCGAAGTGACTCTTCCGAGATGTACCCAGTGTTGCATTGTTTCTGCGAAATGAAAGTGTCATGAGTCACTTTTTCTGACCAGCAGTGAGGAATATTTTTTTGTTGGGTGATGGGAAGGGAGGAGGTCAGGGGGGCGCTACTCGTTCCCCCTGACAGCTCAGCAGGGGAAAAAAAGAGTTAAGGGGGTGGAAATAAAAAAGGCTCATCTAAGGGATGTCAAAAAAGAAAAACAGTCATTGGAAAATATTATTAGGCCTCCGTGTCTATGTGTACATAAGACCTGGCTGCTGTGTCCAGCACACAAACACGGGTGACTCTTTTAATGTCTCTGCAAACAGGAAGGGGTCAGTCTGCACCATTTCCTCCTCGTCCTCCTCCACACTGTTGTTTCACTCGTACCCCTTGATCTCTCTCACTCTAAAACGCCCTCAACAGGGTTTTATTACTTATTACTGTTTTTGGACCTTTCTTTGTGTTTCCTACGTGTTCCCGTGACAACCCATGGGCCTTTCTTCAAATTTCTTTGAATACATTGATGCTGGAGTAGTGTTTGTTACTTCCACTCTCAGTGTCTTTTGAGGGTGAAAACATTCACCGTGTGACGATTGAATTGATAATCCAGAGAGACTATCTCCAGCACTACATTTGGTTTTTACATTTACAGAATGCGAAAAATCGGAAAGACCAAAAAAGAGTAGCTTCGTTGAGACAGACGGTCTTTCTCCTCCCCAGCCCCATCACTCCATCTCCTGCCATCCTTTCATCCTACTCGCAACGATGACATCTTTCCGCTCGCTCTGTGCTTTTTTTGGAAAGTAGGGTGGGCAGAGCGGGAGGGACTGGGCCTTGACTTCAAAAGCATGGCGTGGATGGACCAAATTCTGGGAGAGAAGAGAGAGAGAGTCCAGGGACTTAGAAGAACCAGGACTAGAGCCAATGAACAAAAGAGGATCAATGGAGAGGTATTAGGACCAGGGGAATTACACCATATGGAAGGAAATCAGCATTGTCCATGTGTGTGTCCCTGGCTGTGCATGTGTGTGTTGGTTTCATAGTGAACTTGATGGAGATTGAGCCATTAAAGGCATTATCATCGCTCTGCTCAGGGGGACAATTGTTGCAGACGCAAACAGAGACAAAAACCGTCTCAACCTGTCTCTCTGCCATCCATCATTGTTAGGACGACAGCTGCAACACTCCCGGTAGCCCCCTGAGTAGGTCTATATGTCTATCGGAGTGTGTGTGTGTGTGTGTGTGTGTGTGCGTACGTGTGCGTGTGTGGGTGCCTTTCCATCATGTGGAGGCATTACATTTTTATGAAGGCATGCGAGGCGTTTTATGACAACATGAAGCAAATGAAATGCACGGATGGTGAGAGATAAACAGCAAAAAGTGTCCGCTGTTGTAACCAAAAAAATAAACAAACAAAGTGCTGGCGGACGCCGACTGCAGCGTCTGGATCTTCATCATCATGCCTGTTGAGGAATGAGTCATCGGATGGCTTTCCCAATGGGCGTGGGATGATGAGACGCTGGAGAAGGTTGTGGGGGGAAGGAGGAGGGGTGTCTCGTCGGCTCTCACTGTGTGGGCCCCAGATGTGAATGTGTTTGGGTGGTGCGCGTCTAAGCGTCTATACGTCCATGTTTTGGTTTGTGTGTCCACCGTGTAGAAACAACAGCAGACCTTATCACGCTTCCCTTCCAGATCTAAATACACTTTGAATCTTACAGAGTAGGTGTTTTTGCTTTAAAGATGTGTTTGTGTGTGTGTTTATGTATGCATACCTCAGAGGAACTGTCTTGAGACACAGACCTGTATGCTTGTGTGTGCTTTAAAGAGTGTGGTGAACTGTGGTCCGATGTGTGTGTACCACGACCTGTGTGTGTTTGCGCATGCGTGGGTGTATGCATGTGTTGTGAGTGTCAAGCGCTGAGTCAGTGCATTAGTGTCATGACAGATGTATCCTCTGGCCTGCCCCGTGGCTCCAGCAGCAGCCTGCCCATGGAGACACATTCAGCTCTAGCCAGCAGAGCTCTGCACAACCAGCCCAGTGGCCTCAATGAGGACTGATGGCGCCGTTCGGAGAGAGAGCCAAAAAACAACAACAGCCACTACATGGAAGGAGGTGTGCGGGCGGGGACAATTTGGATGGAGGTAGAGAGCGAGGAAGAGTCGGAGTTGGGAGTGTGTATAGGTGTGTGTATTTTGAAGGAAGAAGTAGCAGGAGGGAAATAAATGATGCAAACGAAAAAATACAGCGAAGGAGAATGTGGTGAGATGTGGGGGGTAACTGCGGGGGAGAGGTGCAAACTGAGGTTATCTGAGGTTGTACTTTCTTATAAAGTCACAGGACGCACACACCTTTCACACATTTCCCCCCGCCAACTGTGTCATAGCCACTGAGAGAGAAAAAGGCAGAAGAGTAAATACAAAAAAATAAATGCGTCGCACCCTCCCGCTGAGTCAATAAGCACAGCTCATGCATTAGCAGCCGATGCGTGGCACGCGTCAGAAATGGCATGCGACACGTCAATGGCTCGGAGTACTGCACCATGCCCGGAGCGGACCCCTGGTGCCCACACACACACACACACACACACACATGGAGCGCTTTAAAAGCAATCACCATCGCCTCATTAGCACTCCTGATCTATAATGCCCAGGAAGTTATAAATAACCACCTGGTGGTCTGCCAGTGAAAGAGGGCAGTGGCCTGGATGACAGAGTGTGGGGGGGGGGGCTGGGATCGAAGTTTGACTATTTAAGCTTGACTATTTATAATGGTGGTCAAAGTGTAGTCGAGCCTGGCTGGTTTGACAGAGGAAAATGTAAAAGTCGATGTGGAAATCATATGAATGTTTCAATCTTCACTAGTATACAAAAAAAAAGAATGAATGAAATATTGTCCGACTGCTGGGACTGGTGCAGATGTTCGGTGAATGTGCAGATTCGAGTGATTCTGCTCTGACTGTGCAAGTTATTTAGTTTGGCAAAAAAACATATTTGCAAAGAAGATACAAGCTAAAGTGCAGAACTGCTTACACTAGGACCCAAATGAAGGTACCCTATATGGATGGAGTATGCATTCTGTATATAATTTACATGTCTGCATTAGATATAGTTTTATTCCAACACATTTCAAGAGCCAAAAGCTTGGATGGCTCTGTCTACATCTGACCCAGAGATAAATGTCACGCTTTCTTCACCTCTCATCACATCTGACCTGCTGACTGAGAAACACATTCACCCCAAATGCACATGGTACATGGTGACATAATCATGAAAAATGCAATACAGTTTGGTTATGGAGTTAAGATTATGTGGTTAAGGAATGGGGTCACGTGTGTCTGTGTTAAACTCAATCAGGGCGGCCCCTGAATCAGAGGTCTTGGCATGTCCTGTTCCTGTTCTGCTTCCACTGTGTCTGATTACCTAAGCAGCGATTCCCTCAAGGCTCGCGCATTGAATGCCACCCGCTAACGTCAGATTGCTGGCTTCGGCTTTGCCTGTTGAGTGACATGGGTGAGAACGATGGGCGGGTGAAGGGGAAAGATTGTCCGAGCCATTGGCCAATCGGTGAGTCCGACGTCTCATTGTGACCTTTGGGCTATCGGTTATCTACCCAACACTTGTTTTCCAGGCATCCTCACTCCACATTTTGCCAACAACGCTACCCCAGAACCATCTGTCCACCGGAGGCCATTCACTTGCAGAATTCAATGGAACTGCCCCACAGTCCCGCCGCCCCAGAGGAGGAACTTCCGAGTATTTTGTTACGCAGGGTTCTGCTCTAATTATCTCCACCCAGAGGAACGGATAATGAGGGAAATCAGCTGGCTCAGTGCACGGGAGGAAACGCAAACATGGCAGGGTTTTTCCGGGAGTTTTTTTTTTTGTATGTTTCCGAAACGTGGAACTCACACACCGTAACAAACACGCTGCGGCGACCCCCTGCTTTCACGAAAAACAGAACCATACTCTAGTATGCCCTCATTTGCCTCTTCATTGCCGTTCCCAACGTTACCAGGCTAATGGATTGGAAGGATTGTATTACAATTTCTGCTCCTGTTCTTTGCAGTGACACGAGTCAAACGCACGCGGCCTCCATACATCATCGTTGACATCTGTCGCCACGGCACCTGTCCCAGCTTTTGATAAAAGACACATGTCAAACATGTCGATAACAGTTTCCTTTTTGTCCCCTTGCCTTAATCAATGGCTGAGCGAGGAAATCGAGTTGAACTTTGGGTTGTCACCACCCCTACCACACCACACCCTACCCCACCATCCATTTCCCAGCACGTCACAACAATCCTCTGGTTGATGCTTAAGTAGAGCCGATTTCCATTTAGGCGTTGATCGTTGTAAATTGGCAATTGTGTGAGGAAAGCACGAACACACGCACAAACACACACACACGCACACACACACACAAAAGCTTACACATACACCTCTCCTAAACACACACACAGCAGCATTGATTCACTTTCTCAGGATTTCCATTGGGTTTCACAAGCAATGATTTCTTTTCAACCAGTGAATGTTGCTTTTAAAGTGTAAGTGAACCCCCTGTTTCAGCTCGAATTCGCACGCTATGAGATTTTAAAACATGTGTTTTAGGCTAGGAGTTCAAGGAAGGAGGGAGAATCCTATGTTCACAAACAGGATTTTACACTTGTGTTCTGTAAATCACGGTCTTATTTTAGTAACAGTGACAAAATAGCATAGATTACTATGTTGAAGATCATACAAGACATATTACCACGATAACAAAAAAACGATTTTGGGTTCACTGACACTTTAAGAGTAAATGCTCTATAGGTAATGGTGATTACTATTCTAAGGTACCATCTGGGGTATTTTGCTACACATCAGTGGGGAAAATGAACTTTGTTCACTGCCCCCCCCCCCCAATGGCGTGGTACGAAACACTACCAAAATGATTTCAGTAAAGGTCTCAGGCGTAATCTTTGATTGTTTATAACATAACATATAGCATTTAAAACTCTGTACTTCAGGAAAACTCTGCATAAGTTTGCCTCTTCCTCCTCCTCCTCCTCTTGTCTCCATCCATGCTCACACATCTTGTTCTTATTCCTCCTCTTTGATCTGGCGCTGACAGATCTGCTCGGCTGACTCTGCCCTCGCCCCGTCCGCGGTAATTGGAGAGGCATGATGTAAATACATTGCAGCTGGACCCAGGGTTGTCTTTTATTTCTTCTCGTAATACGAATGCAAATTGGATTTACTTTATGTACCCCGGGCCTGCTGGCACCGACAGCGCTTAGTGCGCAGTGTGCAGCCCAGATTCTGCCCAGTAAATGAGCACAAGCTTGTGACAGGCTGTTTTTGAGTTGGACAAACCCGAGGATTGTTCACGAGGTCAAAGTTCATCGGGGCGGGAAATTTGCACCCCCCCCCCCAACATTGGTCAACATTCGACATTCAACATTCGAGCACTTCACAGCACTCATTGTGTGTGTCACAGAATCTCTGGGGTTACTCCTTCTTGAACCTCACCTCGATCCCCCACCCCAACCCTCGACCCCCAGGGGTTTAAGAGGGTAGGGGGGGGTCCCTCAATGCCTTCTTGTTTTCAGTTGGTGAAAAACAAACATTCAAGGGTCTAGGCCATTTAAAAATGAAGACACAGTCTAGTTGTTGTGCAACCTGACTGAGCATTTAGAGGCCAGAAACACAAACATATGTACATGCGTGAGTACAATATGTACATACATGCATACAAACAGACCGTCAGACCGACAGTACATAGACATACATACACACATACATGCATACAGACACATAGACAGACTGACAGACCAGATAGAACTTGTCTATTTTGGAGAGTGTGAGACATAAATTAGTTGTGTTTCCATCTAATTTTCAAGCGAATTTGATGCAAATTTTTGAAATGTCGCAAAAAAAGAAGAAAAGAGAAAGAAAATGTGAATTAGGCACGTTTCCTTCAACTGGTTTGGAGTGAATAAATGGGGGCTATGCAAAGTGTCTTTTTTATTAGAAGTTAGCGGTAGAGGCTACGTTACGCGTGTGTAATAAACAGAAAAAGAAGAAGTAGATGAACAAAATCAGTTGCCTTGGCCATCTGAGAATGTTTTTTTCATAGATGAGATCGCGAAATATTGTGTTCTCCTCATCGGGCCACACGTACCTGCCATATGGTTGTTGCTACCAGCCATGTTTTGCACATTATGGGAATATCTGAGAAGATGCCAAGAGTGGAAAAATCAGATCAGTCACGTGAGTTAAATGTTTGCTGCGTCAGATCTTATTCGGCAAATGTGTTTTCATCTCCCATTTAGCACATTAACTCACCTCAGGGTGAGTTTACCTCACCTAACAAGGTGTTTTGCAGAATTGAGGACGTTGTTTTTTCGAATTTTGCCGTTTCCATCAACCTTTTCGAATGCAATACTTCAAAATGTGCATAAAAATATGTTGATGGGAACATGGCTATAGAGAGAGAAAGGGAGAGAGAGAGTGTGACTGAGAGAGTGTGTGTGACAGAGAGAGAGAGAGAGAGAGAGAGAGAGAGAGAGAGAGAGAGAGAGAGACCATCCACTGCCCTGCCCTCCCGTTGGTTCTCTGTTTTTCCCCCTCCGTCCCAGCCGCCTAATAAGGCTGGGACGTTTCGTTGACATTCAGTCTCTCCCAAGGCCATGCTGCTGTCTGCCTTCTAATTGTAACAATAATTGTGGTTCCGGCTAATCTCAGCTGGGGCTGCGACCCCGGCCCTCTGTGAGCGGATTTGAGATAATTAAATAATTGCCCCCGCCCCAAAACAAAATATTTTGGTAACCCTTCCTTTTACAGTCCCCTAATTACTAAGTATTTACCTGGTAAATATATGGTAAATCATAGTAAAGTATATTATTGGGTAATTACCACTGGTAATAAGAAGGTAAATACAGAGGAACTACAGCTGAAATACTAAGAAAAACCTCCACTATTATATGGTACACAAGCACAACACAAGCTTTTACCATGAATGTTCTGCAACATTACTAAGTAAAACATGACAATTTACAGAGTAAGTAAACTGAAACGGTACTGTAAAAGGAAGCCTTGTTTGTTTCCATGGTATTACCAGGCTCTTACCATGGCAACAAAAGGCTTCGTACCCAGTATTTAAGAAGATGTACCAATCATATACTATGATTTACCATATAATAGTGGAGGTGGATCTCTCTGGTAGTTATCAGGGTATAAGAGAGTAAGTACCTGGTAGTTATCAGGGTATGAGAGAGTAAGTACCTGGTAGTTATCAGGGTATAAGAGAGTAAGTACCTGGTAGTTATCAGGGTATAAGAGAGTGAGTACCTGGTAGTTATCAGGGTATAAGAGAGTAAGTACCTGGTAGTGGTAATTACCCAATAATATACTTTGCTATGATTTACCATATATTTACCGGGTAAATGCTTAGTAATTAGGGGCCTGTAAAAGGTTACCAATATATATGTATATATATATATATATATTTTTTTCTTGTTTTTTCCTTCCCAAGCTCAACACAAACCTGAACCCTCAGACGAACGAGGCATCCACACCCATTTGCTCTCTTTCCCTGCTTTCCACTTTAATTGAAATTTAGATTGTTGTTGACCCTCCCTCTGGGTGAGGTTTGGTAGACCCAGCGGAGGGGGGAAGTCTGTCCAATGGGGTGGGCTACGCTGGGAAATGCCATCTATCATTCTCAGTGTGTGTGTGTGTGTGTGTGTGTGTGTGTTTGTGTGAAAGAGATGATTTAGAGGTGAATTGAGGCGAGTGTGTGTGAACAGTATTAATTCGTTTTTAAGGGACAATGGGCAGCCCACTGCGCAAAGGCTTTGAACGTCATTGCACACGTTCACACACACTCACCCAAACATACAATACAATGTTGTTATGTAACTTCCTTGATGTTGTCATTGAATGGAGGAAAAAAAACCCACAGGATTTAATGAAGTAGGCAACTAGACACCTGGAGCGATGTCCAAGGCATCATGACATATCTAGTGTTTTTCTACGTGTGTGTGAATGTGTGCGTGCGTGCGTGTCTGTTTTCCATGCCTGATTAGCCCCCTGCAGATATTAATTAAATGATGTCAGCAAGCAACAGTGAACACTGTGGTCCTTCTCATCTCACGCTCAGTTTCCACTCTTACCTTCCCTATCTACACACTGTGACCCTACCTCAACAACCTATCGCTATGTTATGTTTAGTTCATGGACAGCTTTTCACTTTGGGGGTCTTTGGATACTGTAACCCATTGTACAAGAAACCGCCATCTCATCAATCTTGTTGTTAAGGAGGCCAGTCTTGGAGCAACAACAGGAAATGATCAATATACATACGAACATAAGTGCTGTGATTGCTTGAGATTCTGCTGTAATGCTCCAGCCAGACAGTGTACCAGAAAACTATCTCCAGGATGGAAATGTCACACATCCGACAGATTAGCTCAAGGTTTCGTAAATTTGTGTAATGAACCATTTTAATTAACTCTTTAATTGAGAGAATGAGAGAGAGGTCGTTGAGTTTGAATCTATTTCTTGAGACATTAGTATGAGCACTTTTTCTCTTCTGGATGAGGCCTGGTTATGTCACAAGCATGTCACTTCTTTTCCAGTTCAGATTGGACCTCCGGATGGATGGACGAGGTCGCAAGACCATTTACGCAGTACAGAATAATATACTGTAGTGCTACCCCAGCCATTTTGGAAGATGATAACAAACTTTTTCTGCCAGCTCTCAGCTCGACAAAACCACATCAACCGTGCTTTCAGTGCCGCGCTGAATGGCATTTAGATCCCGGTGCCTGTGCTATTCATCATACTAATTAAAATGACTTGGGAACAAAAGCCAACTTAGCCCATCCAGTTTCAATAATTGCTTTTGACGCGATGGGCAGACCGGCAAGAGATAAGATCCAAGCACTGAGTGCTAGGAACGGTACAAATTTTAATTAGCCTCTTTTTCTCAAAGTAATTTTACGAAGCCAATGAGAGATAGACATTTTGTGCCTAATGAGAGTACATAGCTTAAGTGAGCACTCGAGCTATAAGGAATGACCTAACTATATTTCAGTGTTTGCTCCATTGGTTGTTCTTAAACACAATGTTGTGGTATTTGTAATAAAAAGAAAATGGGGTAACACTTTACAATAAGGTACGCAAAAAGTGGGTTGTTACTGAGGAACGAATGAGTAACGAATGATGAACAACCAGGGCCCTAACGGGGCCCTAACAGGGGCCTAAGTGACAGTTACTCAGTAACTACTGAAGAGTTACTGGTAAACAGACTAGGGGACTACTGTATTCGTTACTGAGTAACGAATGATGAACAACCAGGGCCCTAACTGGGGCCCTAACTGGGGCCCTAACAGGGCCCTAAATGACAGTTACTCAGTAACTACTGAGGAGTTACCTAGTCTGTTTACCAGTAACTCCTCAGTAGTTAGGGCCCTAGTCGTTCATCATTCGTTACTCATTCGTTCCTCAGTAACTACCCACGTTTTGCGTACCTTATTGTAAAGTGTTAATGAAAATGGCAGCAGCCCGGAGCATAAAAAATATGTCCTTTCTTTCAAACGGCTATCCGTGAAGACCAACGGACGAACTGCAGGGTCGAAGGTCAATTAGAGGTCATGTTTCATAGCCTTCACAATGCATGTTCCACTGGAGTGGCCATCTTGTTAAAAAAACATCATCGTTACATACTGTATATTATGCAGTAGTTCCTCAATTTCTGTAGTGGTACTAGGTCAAAATTGTAAACATGAAACACATTAGTGTCCATTGGAAAATATATTCATCAAATTATTTCATGGCTAATTTCCCAATGATGATTTTCATTTCGAAAGAGCAGAGTTAACCTCTCTTCAGATTTATTTCTCGCAAATGCTATCCCAACCATGAAGGTTGGACAGAACACAACACTACTTGCATTTCTCTCCCTGGCTTGATCTCGTAAACATGT
This sequence comes from Merluccius productus, assembly GCA_027122695.1. NCBI lineage: Eukaryota > Metazoa > Chordata > Actinopteri > Gadiformes > Merlucciidae > Merluccius > Merluccius productus. The sequence goes on from JAOPJI010000098.1 coordinate 7,524,645, forward strand.
ATTTTTCCACTCTTACTTCTACAGAAACAATGTTCCTTTCTCACTTTACCGGGCACAAACACAGACTGGCAGTGTCTGCTACTCAGAACAGGAGCCATGTAATGCTACTACTGCTTAGTAGGCTGGCTGCAGTAGAACATATTCTATTATAGTGGCTCAAAGCATCCACAGTGACCAGCTCCACCACCAAATGACAGGCACAGACAGCTTGTGGGCTTGGTCTGTTTAAACAAAACAAAACAAAAAAAAGTTTTTATTTATCTATGCTTTTCTCCAGACCACTTCAGCCACTTCAGTCTTTTTGGTGCCACTGGGTTTGGTTGAGTGGTTTCAACTAATTGCTATTCCCTGTCCCCTCCTATGTGTTCCTTCTCCATGTGCCTTTCTTTTCCCACTGGGTTTCAGGGCGGTTTTTTTCTTGCTCTCATGGGAGATCGGGGTTAGGCATGGGTTGTCAAATACGGGCCTGGGAAGTCCCTTGAGACCGTCTGTGATGAACTTGACAGGACTCGACTTGATCTTTCCACAATATCAGTTTCCATTATTGGGGGGCAGGTAAGGGGCTTTTCTCTTGTGATGTAAATGTAGACATGGTGGTCATTCAGCATGTTTTAGTGCTAAATGGGTCATAGTGGGGCTGAAACGGGTACTCGCCTAAGAAGGTTTAGATCCCGGGGGTTGAAAAACCTCATGGTCTTAGGTAAACAAGAATGGATTTCACATGGTTAGATTGTCGTCTCATAATCTCAGCAGGTCAAACTATATACCGTGTGCTATGGGATTAGATGAGGGATCAAGAAAGATCTGTATCAGAGAATACAGATCAAACATTGACACGGTCAAACGGTTTAGTCCGCCACAGAATGATCGAAGGCAACTCCATGCATCTCATCTGACAACAACGTGTATAGTTTGGTTCAGAATAAAGTGACAGTTTGTGAAGGCGGATGAGGCTAACATGTAGTTCCTCTTATAGCCTTTAAGTGGTTCCCGCTAGTTGGATGCAGAGCGATCCGGGCCGCCGACAGTCTACATGTCAATGAGAAGAGATGGGATTTAATTCTCGTAATACAAAGCCAATATAGTTGTTCTTTGTTTGGTTAGGATCTCAGTGACTAGTTCATCTCTGTCATATATTTTGCAAGGTCCTGTTTGACAGTTATATTTCATGAAAACTTATTAAGGGTTGAATATTGATTAGTTTTGGCCATAGACCAGTGCGAGGCGGCCGTTCAAGTCCTCAATGTGCCAAACGTGGATTATTTCCGTTGCTGGTTGCAAAGAATGTTGAGCTCTGTAGAAGGCAAAATCTACATCCTCAAAGCGGTTGGGTGACGTCCCGGAGGCTAGGCCCATATCCGTTACAATTCATGATTTAGGTATGCATATAAGGTTTGTTTACTTTAAACCCAATTGTAATGCAGGAGCCTTTACTTGGCAATTCCAGGAAAGAATACAAAACAGAGACTACTCGAAAACGTCCAAATCAAAACGGACAAACTGGGGCAGAAACTAAACTACGCTAGATTCGACTCATTTGTTCCAGTGAATGGAGCGACTCTCTTCAGGTGCTTAGGTAGGGCCTATGCCCATCGCTTGCCTGCGTGGGGGTTTTCGGTTCAGCTTGTGTACACCGTTGACGAGTGACAGATGTGACAGATCGGGACAGTCATGGCAGTGGAATTATGCTTCTTATTCAGAATACGCTATTTTACCAAAACTATCATCCAAAAGTCTTCGGTCCTGGGAGTTTATGGAAGTGAGGTTCTGACTAATGACTTTGCTGTAAGGGATAGACAGTCAGAACTGCCCATCAGGGAGGGGGGGGGGGGGGGGGGTTGGGGTAAATGACAGATTGACCGTGCCCCCTGGCGTGTAGCCGCTGGGGGG
>JAOPJI010000098.1:7612582-7627758 GCA_027122695.1 Merluccius productus
GAGGGAGGAAGGGAGAAGGAGAGAGAGAGAGAGAGAGAGAGAGAGAGAGAGAGAGAGAGAGAGAGAGAGAGAGTGAGAGTGAGAGAGAGGACAGAAATTAAAAAGGGTCATACATGAATAATGGCTGGGACAGAGCCATTTTTAATGTTGTGAGCAACACCTGTGCTTTTTATTGCTATGACAAGTAAAAATGTCTAGCGTTGCTCATTTAGACCTGACGTACCCTACAGTGATGATCAACGCAGTTAAGAAAAACACAAACTAACAAACAATGAATGAATGAACGAAAAACAACAACACACACACACACGTACAAAAACAACAAGCCCTCATTCACGCCGTGTTGTAGGCCATACGGTTATAACCGGCCACTCACCTCAAACCAGTGAAACCTACTGGATATTATCACTTATCATCACATATTCCCCAGCGCCATTTGGCAAACGCGCGTGTCCAGCCGTGCGTCAGTTGCCTGGCAACGGTACGCACGTCAACAGACTGCTTCCCATCCGCCTGCTGCTGTATTTGGCATAGCAACGGCGCGCGCGCGCGCACACACACGACCTTTCGTGTGTGATCTCCCATTTATTGACACTGCTTTAGATAACGTTATCATATCAACGTGTAGAAAGATTAAGCCCCAATGTAGACTTAAGAGCAAAGGTAAGCACACGTTGGAAACGCTCTGGGTTTAAATACGAGTCAAAGATGATGGGGCGTTCAGGCCGATTCACTCATGATTTAAAGGCCAGCAGCTTCATTTCTGGTAGGTAGCCTACATCCATGTGGAGGGGGCATTTGAAGTAGGCCTAGTAGGAAGAGAGATATAGCATGCAAGGCCATCCATCTGTGTTACTTGTGTTGCTCATGTTACGTCAGGTCCAAAGCAACCCCTTTGCAGTCTCTCTTGGAAAGCACTAATGTTGTGTTGTAGACTACATCGTACTATGGCTTAAGACTGACGTTTCAATGTCTTGCTTTCTTTTCTCCATTGAATTTCTTTGACTTGTAACCTTGAAGGATATAATATTAAACGCTGTAGCTGTACATTCCCGCAAATGACTGTGAGGACTAAAAATGTGTTAACGTTACACCCACTAGTAACATTATCTAATCATAGCTCATTATTTGCTGTAGTTTAGCCCATTAGGTCAACACCCAGTGTGATTACTAAGAACGTGAGACCAAGGTCTTAGAATACCGAATGCAGCATGGCATCGGTATTTGTGTTGCTCAAAAGCATATCACACCATACCTCACAAAGGATGGTGGCGTAATTCAAATACCATCATGGACAGCAAACACAGATTAGCATAAGGTCAGCTAAGTCTAGACACTTATTAGAATTAGATGGTCCAGAGCTAAATATAGACTTTCATGATTCATTCAGAAAGCTAAAGAAAACACTGCAAAACAGAGATGTGATAGATTTTTAGTAAAAAATAAAGTTAGAAATAGAAAGTTGTATTGACATTTAAATAGCTGGGCTACACATTATGGGATATCTTTCTGAGCATATTTCCACCCATCAACAGAAATACAATGTTACTTTTTTATACATTTATACATCTATTCTTTAAGGCCAACATTTAAATTCATTTTTGAAACTTAATGAAATAAGCATTTAGCACTGGTAAAAATAGATAATTAGCTTGTAATTTTATTCAAAAAAATATATACAGTAATTATTTTTCAGCAAATAATATATCACAATATAATATAAAGATTTTTAATACATATAAAACCCTATATCTGCGGGACTTATGTGGGTTTTAAGGGCATGGATTTTTACCTTACATAGCAAAATCAAGATAAATAAAGTACAAAAATAGGATCAATCTGTCACCAAAGCATTGTTACACTTTGATCATACACATAAACCAAAAAACAAAGGGTTTCGTTCCCATCTTTGTTTAGATACCCGTTTCCCATTCAATGTTTTACTATTGCATTTGTAATTCATAGATTTGACACACATTGTTAGTTTGATATATTATCCCATCACTTTGATTCAAAGACTATAAAGAGTATAACTGTATAAGGAGATGAGAAGCCTTAATGAAAGTTAATATGTCCATCTAAAAAACCTCTTTGCCTACCGTCTGTATTACCTCTTTTTATTCTCCGACACATTACTCAGAATGACATAATAATGAAAGAAAAGAAAACAAAGTCCCAACAACCATCCATCTCCTTCTTATGATGATCTCTGCCGCCAATCCCACCCAAAACGTCACTCCAGGACTGTGCTCCCTTCTGTCCTTCACAATGCACTCTCTTTATCGTCGTCTTCTTCAGAGTCCAGGTAATACTCATCGTCCGTAGTCGAGTCTGAGGTGCTGTCCGAGGATTCGTCAAAGTCAGAAAGGCTGGCGACCAAACCCCTGGTGGGCATCATCCCCCTAACTGACAGACTGTCCTTGAATGCGCCAGGGGATCCAGAGGAGGATCGACTGGGGGGTTTGGACATTGGCCTGGCTGCTGGGGATGAAGGAGATGGAGAGGCACTACATGACCCCCAGTCTGTGGGATTGTGCTTTTTAGGTGGGCTGCCCTCTGAAGACCAACAGGACAGAGATGCGGTCAGTGATCGAGGGAGAGATCTGGATCTCACTTCCCTTGGGCTAGAGGAAAGTCGATAGCGGCTGGCGTTTCCTTGATCCCCCATGCTCTGGCATTTATATTTTGTCTCAAGGGCTTGATCGGAGAGGTCATCCATGCTCAGCACCCGAGACCCTGTTGAGATGCGCTCGGACCCCAAACGCCGGCTGGAGACCACAGAGCTCACGGAAATAGACCGCCCGGCGTCAATCCCATACTTCAGGTCTGCACAGGAAGAGTAGGACGCCAAGCGTTCTTTCTCGTGACTCAGATCACCAGTTGATGGACCTGTGGACATCTGCCACCTTGCCGTACCCAAAGGACTGACCGACCTTTCCATCTCACCGGGAGGTGTCAGCTCTTTGGGACTGTAGAAGACACTATCGTTCATCTCAGTAGCTTCAAGAAAGGGAGAGAGTGGGGCTGTGGAGGAAAATGGAGAGAAGGGAGAGCGAGGCCTGTTTGTGGAGCTAGAACAGAATCTTGTGGAGAAGTGAGGGTCCCCAGGTGACTGCATGCGAGGACTGAGATCCCCACATTGAGTTTTGCTTGTTTTGACATCGACTCCATCACTTTTATTGAAATGCTGGCCCATTTGTCTGGGGCTTGTCATTCCCGCCTGGGCTTCCCTTTCCGTAAATGGTTGATTTGAGAGCGAAAATTTGTTCTGAGCGTTAACCCCAGGTATCATGTCTGAGCAGCTAGAGAAATGATCACCTCTCCTATTACCCAGCACTAGGGGTGGTATGAGAGTATATCTATTTTGTTTCCATCTGTCCTCGTCCTTTTCCATCTCTCTCCTCTCCAACTCACCATTTGTATCCCCTTGTATCTCCATTCTTTCACCCTCTTTATGCCGTTCTAACATATCATTACTTTTGACGGCGATGTCACTGTTGTTGCCGTCACTTGATCCGCTAATAGAGGGTGTCTTAGAGCTTTGGTTACATTTTGGAGAACATGTGAGATCATCAGAACGCTTACCACTGAATGTTTGTCTAAATTTGCTGAGAACATGGTCCATTTTGTTAATTCCACTATCCTGTGTTGCTTTGCCTGGTACAGAATATGGTTCCTGATTAACAGATAAACTGGCCCTTGCTGTACTGGTTCTTTCATTCTTCCAGGAAGGGCTTTTACTGTTTTTGCTGCTATCATTGGTCGCTGTAAAGACAGGCACCTTAGCTTCCTTTACGCTGCTTGTATTAGAGTTCTGATTCAATGGATTGTATTGATTACCCGCAACCCCACTGTTTTTGATGCTTAGCTGTATGCTCGGCTTTGTCTCCACAGAGATCTTTTTGTTGGCAGTACACCGAATCAGAGAATTGGGTGTGGTGTTGTCAGGCGAGGCTGTAGAATGACCTTTAGAAATGCTGTAAACAAGCGTTTCAATCACATTCAGACACGCAGAGGACGGGGTGAGCGTTTTTTGTAGCGGAAGAGACTCTGAGCCAATAACAGCTTTGTTATCCACTTGTGACATGCTGGTATTTTTGTAACTGTGACAACTCTGCTTCCCGCTATTGTTTTCAGCTTCTTTTAATTTGAAAACATCAAATGTTAAGCCCACTGGCAACACAGACCTGTTTGGGAAAGGAAGGGGTATCATTTGGGTTGGGGGAATAGGTACTGGGGTATGTTGGGACTGGGGTGAGGTTCTGTTTGTGGCTGGGTCGGGACATAAGGAACTGGGTCTAGAAATACAAGATGGGGAGAAAGTCTGTTGATGAAAGCCAGGAGGAGATGTGGGCAAAGAGTTCTTGGCATCCCCCTGTGGTGAACGGGTAGACTTGAGGGTGAAGTAAGGTGGATCGCTATAACGTTGTTGATAGCCAACATCTGGAGGACAAGAGAGCAGGGTAGAAACATTCCACTGGCTAGCCCTGTCTGATAACCTATTATCTGGACCAGGTGATGTGGATGACATTCCTCTGTGATCTGAGGTCCCCTCCATAGGTTTAACAGGGTTAGCAGTCACAGTTTGTTTACTTCTCTCTCCACTCTGTGCCTGTAAGCTTGTGGTCTTGGGAACTGGCAAACAGATGGGGGAGGATTGTCGGACTTCAGTCGGACTGCCTTCCCTTAGGAAAGAAAAGATAGAGGGACTTTCTAAGCTACGTGGAGATCTGGATAGAGACAATGGGCTGGTCTTTTGTAGTGGGCTTGGGATAAGTGGCACCGATGCCTGGCCCTTTTCATCTTCAGACTGTTGCAGATCCACTGAATCCTGCCACGTCACCTTTCTCCGACTCTTCCCTTTGGATGTGGGGGATTGCTTCGTGGAAGAAGAAATGTCCAGGCTGCCAGAGAATGTTCTCTCTCTTTTAGATAAGGAGGATTTGGGGGAGGGGGAGCATGCAGGGGTGGGAGTCATCGGGGGTGTTAGGAGAAACGAGGTGCTAATCAAAGGGGTTGGAGATGTGGTGGTGGTGCCAGTTAAGACAGGAGTGGTCGAGGAGGTGGTGGGAGAGGTTCGACTTGTGAGTAGAGGGCTGCAGATTGTTCCAGAGGAAATTGTAGACTGGTACATAGATAAGTTTTTAGGATGCACATTCATGGTTGTGGAGGGGTAGGTCCTCTCAAAAACAAGAGGTTTAGGTTTGTTGTAGGTGCAACGGGGTAATACAGTAGACTGGGGGCTAGTGTCTTGGCTGGAGGCAGGTTTTTGCATACGACAGGTAACAGTGTCGTTGACATTAAGAGAATGGGATTTCTTTTCAAATGTGTAGATGGATTGATTTTCATTTTTATTTGTTTGGGAAGTGATTTCAGAAAATCTACAATCCATATTAGTAGGGCTACTGATTGGTGAAGGGGCGAGTAAAGCTGCCTGGGTGTTTGCAGTGAGATGGTTGATGATGTTGGCTGAGACCGTTTTTGAGATGTTACTGGGAAGGGACGTAACTGGTGATTTAGTGACATTATCTTTGAATGATGCTTTATTTACATTTACCTTGTTCACCTCACTTGGTGAACTTTGCAGCCATTTTTCATTCAAATTGGAGCCCCTAGAATGTGTGGGGAACGTGTCAGACTTTTGTTCAGTTCTATCCTCAGCATTGCTTTGTCGAAGCAGTGTCAAGCCAGTGTCTGGACCTCCTTGTCTTTTAAAAACATGGCCATGTGTACCTCTATGACTTGTTTCAGCTTTGTTACAGTCTGCATGACTGTAGATCTGCCTGATTAAGCTCCTGTTATCATTGGGACTCAAGAAGGCTGAGTCATTATTACAGGGTGTAACTAGTGGCGTGTCAGTCTCATTTCTGTTGTTGTTGATCATGTTGGCTGTGTCTTTGAAACTAGGCTGTGAACTACCTTCCTGAGTCACTTGCCTCCACCACGTTTCTGACCTCAGTGTAGTGCCTCTTGGGAGAGCCTGACTTTTGAGTATAGTATATTGCTCATATTGGGAAAGCCTGGTTGGATCTGTGTTATTGTCTGAAATAATAGTTTTTTCTTGTCTGCCAGGTTGATTTGTGGGGATTTGTTTCTGCGGGTGAGAAAGAGTTAGATTCGTCACACTGTTTGTTTGGGAAATGTTCTGATTATTTTTATCCGGTCTGTAAGGAATGTGTGAAATCCATCTTTCTGATGAGTTGTTATTGGGTGAGGTGGGGGAAGGGCCAGGATTTGAAGGGACTGCAACTCTGGCCCTGTTTGAATCAGTCAAAGATCGGCAACCTGGTTCTGAGCCGACGGGGCGCCAAGTGATTTTCCTTAAAGAAAGAAGGAGGCTGCTGGTGGTCGGTTTCGAGCTTTGTTGAGCCAGTGGCCCTTGATTACCTGTTGGTGAAATCCTTTCATTTGTGCGTAGATCCAATGAGAGAGAAGGGATTGGAGGTGGGGTTTTCTCCTTTGGGTTGTTATGACACCCCACCGTGTCTCTGTTGTCAAGACTACGTGAATCCACGTCAAAGGAAACCGAGAGTGGTGTGAGCCTCTTTGTTGTGGAGTTAAGGTTTATACTTGAGGGTCCACTCATAGAGGACCAACCATCTGTCCTCCCTCTGGGGCCCACCAATGGGTCTCTCTCTTGAACATGAGATCCATCTCTCAAAACCCTCTCCCCACGGTACTGTCTGTGGGGTTCCAAAAACCGATTGTGAACAGTTTGAGCCACAGTGTGTGGGCCACGCGCCACGTTTTGCGCTTCAAAATCCTCAATGGATAGGCCTTTCTTAGTCCGCTGGTTCCGCTTGCTCCAATGTGGGGCAAGAACTGACACCATGGCTGAAGACAGCATCACTTTGTTGGGCTTAGTGAACTCCACACGTTGGCACTGAGTCTCAAGCTCCCTATAGTTTGACTTTCTGTCTTCCGTCGAGTCCACCAACGTACTTTTCAGTTTGGATACAGGTGGAACACTTTGTAAACTCCTGTCGTCAGAATCGTATGGTCGAAACTCACACGAGAAGGTGTGAGTGGTTGCTGAGGAAACATAATCAGAGACTACTTCCTCTTCCTTATTGACGGGGAGTGATTTCTCCTCTGATGTCAGGCCACCGGATTCTTCTGAAGTCCCAAGGGAAGCACCTCCATGGTCCTGTTTAATGATACAGTTCAACACACCATTACATTTTGTCTTCAAAGTGTTTCAAGTTAAATATCACTATAAAAATTAACATTTCATCTTATTTAGTGCACATTTGTCAACGCTATGCATAGCATGTATTTAAATATCTCAGGCTAATAGTTTTCACATGTCAACATGAGCTTGAGTCACTTGACACTTGCTAATGCTTTGTGTTTTTTTTTAAATATGCAACTATGGCATCCGTGTAAGCTTATGTTCCCATGGCAGGGTAACTGCAACGGCTTAGGTGTGGACAAACAGGTTGACAAGACTGAGGAAGATATTTCAAGGGAGGCAGAAAACACAAAGGTGCACACCCTGTACACATTACATAACCAAACAGATATTGGTCAAACTGTTTGTTCAGATTCTCGTTTTTCACGAAATTGATACCAGGATGTCTTATCCATATGAATCAGTTTATACAATACATTTTATTTTGGTTTCATTTTCATTCAATCTTGAAATCATACCAATCGCCATGAAGCATTATTAGCTCCCATTAGCTTAAATGGAGGCTGGGTTGTGGATGCTTACCTGTAAGCTCTTGCCTTGAGGTTCCTCTCTCAGAGCTTTGAGTAAACTAGAGCAGGGAATAGAAACAGAGAAAAACAATGGTGGTTAGACATCTAGGTTAATGAGAGGTCTGTGTTTGTGGTGCATGCGACTTGTACCGTTCTAAAAAACAGTACAAGTCAGGTTATAGTTTTTGGCAAATATGTTTATTGCCAAATGTGTGCCTTGAACACTGTAGAAGTGAATGAACAAACTTGATTAAGTGTTGTATCCACATACTGTAGTCATGTAGATGAAGGAGTACTATACATGTCAAATATGATTTAGGGATTAAGTCTTTAATCAGAATGACAAGGTAAACAAACATGCAAAAAAGGCAAACTGATAGGGACTTGTGTTTCTAATGAAGCAGGGTGGAATTCCTCCATTTGTCCTTTATTTGTGATACTCACTGAATCAGTATCAAGTCAAGTACTTGAGACTTATTTAATTAATTATTGCTATGATCATCTATCTTGGCACGGTTGGTAGATCTTTCCAAAACAGTTTGACAATAAGCAGGTATTTGAAGAATTTGACTTAGCATAAATGTGTTTTGTCACATTAAAGTTAATTATGAACACAAGTCATGCTTTTAATTAATATTTATATGATGCAGTATTTCTGTGTAACAGAAGATGGCGTTAATATAGATTTCACCAAACATTATGCTAAATGAAAACAAAATCGGACAAAAATGTGATGGTATTTCCAAGAGAAATGTCATGCTCTTTCTGTCTACGATACAACAATGTTTGAGACAGAAACATTGAAGGCTTCAGACGTCTAAAATCCCACGACCGAGTTGCCAAACAGGGAGGACGACATTCCTGTCATTTCTCTCTCTTGCTCTCTTCCTATCCTCCTGTCATCTCACCCCGGTAGTATGGAGTTCCCACTCTCACTCAATTATATGTGTACAAAACTATGTGTGGAAATATGCTAAAATTACATGTTAAAATATAATTATTTAATAAGTGATGGAATGACACACATACAAACACACAAACACAAACACACACACACACACACACACACACACACACACACACACACACACACAGGCGTGAATTATGTCCATATAAGGTGAAGTTAAAATGGAGCTTGGAGACACAGGCTGTGGTGTTGTCGCAGTTATAAAGTGTGCAGTGGGTGTAAAGGTCAAGTACTCTGTGATAATGTGGTTCATGACACCAACAGAGACAGTTAGGTCAATAACGGCAGATTTGTTGATGCGCCGCTCGTCAAAAGTAGGAAAGCGGTCACACATTGTGACTCTTCCATATATTATACATATATGGCTTGGAATATGATCGCTGGCATTGGCTGTGTTTTATGATTCATCAACACCTGCTCACACACGCACACACGCACGTAATGCTCTAGAGACAAATGGGCCCAAACCTCTGTTCCTTCGATCAGTCAGCATCTTTTCCCCCGCGACCAACATGAGGTCAATGTTAAAGCCAAGTATGTCCATAAGCTGTTGGGCATGTCCTTTTTTGTGTTAAATTATAGATACAATACATATTCATATTTAGGATACGCTTTTATCCCAAGCAACCCATAATGACCTGAACACAGGTTATTAAGAGGCAAGTAAGGTTAGGGATCTTGCCCAGGGAGGCCTACAGTCAGACAGCGGACATCTGGGATTGAACAGTCTGTCTGGATCCTTTTACCTGGAAGTCGTAAACTCTAGCCCCTACACTACCCTGGCCTAAATGTAGATGAAGAAATATAGTACCATTACTCATATTACTTATATAAATTATACATATAAATATGATAAATACTAATTATTATCAATAAAGAAATAAGCTATTGTTATAGATTTCTTTGAAAAGATCTATAGCTTTTAATGGGGGCACAAAACCATCCAACCGAGCTTGTTGTTGTCCAATCATTAAGCTATGCAGCAGCACATGCAGTTAACTACAGAACAGACAGAGCCTCAGGCCTCTGGAAATCCTAACAGATAGTTGAGAATATGTGAGCGTCCCTCGGTTCTCCCCCTTCTCCGAATACCAGGCATGCCAGAGGAGTACTAGTGACTTGGCTGTGAGCTTGAACCCACGCTTCCATCGTTTTGCTTATAGCACTACATATCACACTATGCTCTACGCTCTTTTATTAAGGTTACATTTTAGAGAGATTAGAGAATTACACACTACATCCATTTACCCTTCAGTCTGCCTATCAATCAATTTGTCCATCCACCCCTGGTGCTGCTCACCTTGGTAGGCCGGGTTGTGGTGGTGTGTCTCTAGGTGCTGGGAGGACCCGGGCCAAGGCAGGTGTTGTGCTCAGTGGAGCAGAAATTCTGCAGGAGAGGAAGGAGGTAAAGTTGGTCATGTGAACAATGTTCAATGATCCGAGGCTGAGCTCTGGGAAACGACAACAGATCGCTTGAGGCAACAGCGCTCTTTGAACCCACCAATGTTCCACATTAAAGTCATAAGTCAATCTACGAGTTACCACCCAAGGAGTCAAGATTGCGTGTGTGTGTGTTAGTAGGCCTGACCTTTGTATATCATCTCAGTGCGGCACTCTAAAGGCTCAGTCCCGTCACCACGATGATGCTCCTGCAGAATCCCTTCACAACATGTCACCTCTCGTTGGTCTCTGGAAAAAAAAAAAACAAGCGGGCGAGACGCCTGTTACCACCTTTTCCCCAAAAAACCTGTAATAATTATAATCATCCGGGTAATTTCCCATCAGACTGTATATTACTGTATTACAGGACAATCACAGCTGGTTATATGACCCACAAGGAAGAACACAGAGATAGTGACTCTGCGGGTGGAACAATGCTGACACTTCTTCAGAATATCAGTGTACCTAAGGCCATCAGCTAATAAGGATTTGATTACATAAGACTTTTATGTCTTTCTTACTTAATGTGCGGGGCTTGGCATACAATTAAGCAATAAGCCACAAAATAAACACACGGCAACATAAAATGTAATGATTAAATTAGAATCAATTCTGTCAGAATCAAGAACCGGAACGATCTGTTTTATAACCAACATCATAAACAACACCACACGCAAGCTAACTTTTGAGAGGTAAAAACACAAATCTGCTGATGGAGTAACTATAGTAAACTTATTTTACTTTACTTTAGAGTCACTTACTTTACTTTAGCTTCAGTTATATATTTTGTTTTTACTTTATATACAAGCATATTTCATTACATTCTGTTATTGGTTAGATGCATATTTTATCTATAAGTTACATTTCTATTTATGCTGTATATTTGTGTTTATTCTATTCTATTCTATTTACTTGGATGTTTCTGGCTTATGCTGAGCAACTGTAACAAATAATTTCCCTTGGGATCAATAGTCATCTGTATCTGTAGTCATGTTAAAAATCAATCCTTTCCTGTCCTTTTTTACATTTCTTAATTGACATATATGGCAGTCATATATAATTATGATTTTATGGATGGACTATGTGACTATGTAACAGTAACACGTCAGCAAAAAACATTAAAACAAGAGGTTGTTTGTGCCCTTTACACCGTTGTTGCACTCATGTGTGATGGAACGAACGCATCGTAGCATCATAATGAATTACTTCACTTCATATTATTACTTATTAGATGTATTTAATACATTCCTCAACGCTGCCCTGCCCTGTCCACACCCAGGGCATGACTTTAATTGCACTCTCTCTTTCTCTCTTCCAGTTGTATGAGCTACAGATCTCTCACTCCTCTCCCTAATACCCATCTCCACCTTGCCCCAAGGTGTCTGCTTGGCCTCATTAGAGCACTCAGCACTATTATATCTGTTTGGATGAAAGCTGAAACATGACATGACATGCTTCGGATAAAAACCCCAGGAAGGCATGTCCACATTCAGCTCCTAAAAGCTGCAGCTGCAGCGTAGGGTTGGGTCAGTGTAAACACATTCTAACAGCTTCGATATTAAGCCACCGGACCGGACCGGTATACTGGATTTCACCACTAGGCTCCAGAGTGGGTGGCGGTAATGCAGCTACACTAAAGAAGAAGAGAGGATAGCGATCAACATTCAACAACTGAGTTTGTATTGCTCACAACAACCATTCAACTTCTGAAGTTTAAACATCAACATAATAAATCAAATGAGACTTTCTCAAGCACAACTTGAGAAACTGTTTACACGTCCTGCCACAAATGTTTTTCGGCGTACCTTTCATCGTTTTAGTTTTCTTTGAGACCAACTCCATCATGTCTCGTCAACAAACACAGCGGCCTGTGACACTAGTGGCTCCGGTAGTCCATGTATAAACCAAACATAATATTTTATGGTTTATCACGTTGTCATATTATTACTAACACAACACAAGTTGGATCAAGGCTACTTTTGTACTTGCCAGAATGTCTCATAATGACAAATGTTGGTTTGCATGAGATCAAACCGGTTTAGGCTCATACAGGACATCGGACCGAACCGAAAATCGACCCAACCTTAAGAGTGTCACGCCAACACACCTAACATGGCCATGCCTTGCACAGTTGACTTCACTCCTCCCTCCCACACTTCGCCATGGGAGAGGATCGCGCCTTGCATCAGGCGCTAACATTTATGCAAGGATAAGATGGACCTGCCAATCACACATAAAAAAAACTAAAGTAAATATGTGTGACCATGCATGTTTGAACACAAGTCCAGCATCGAACAGCAAATATTGGTGCGCTCTTTAAATGTAACCAGCTACCACGGTTGAAAAGCACATGCATGCTCCACCATGCATGTGTCAACACTGTGAGGAACCTTATAATCCACGTCTCTCTACACACTGCTCTGACATTTGCAGTGAATTAGGTTGCAAGGAAATTCACAAAATAATTGATTAAATTACGAAGCGATTATGCTGGAAAATGCACTCTCCCTCTCTCTCAGTCCTCTTGGGCACCAAATCATTACCTTTCTAATCAACTATACCAAATGCTATTTCTACTTCTAACTGTTCGAAGTGACTTCCCTGCAATAATTAGACGGCAGCGCGATCAAAACCATCTATAACGTCTATCATGCGGATGCAGACGTTTATTCTACTTTCATCAGCATTGCAACAGGGCTCTCTGTGGCCTAGTAACAGTGTCTCTCTCACACACACACACACACACTGAACCTCTGGGCAGGCCAGCTATGGACCCATGTGTGGTACCATTTCAATTCTTGTCTTGTGGAGAGATCCCTTTTGTTTAGGAAACTGTTGTGCCTCATATTACAGGCTTTTATGTGGGGTGGGTGGGAAGGGTGCTGGTGGTGGTGCTGGTGGTGGTGGTGTGTAGCAGCAGCAGCAGCAGCAGCTCATCCATGCCAAAGTATTATGTATTCTATAAACATGGAGGCTGCTCCTCCAGAGAGGCTTGTTCTGCAGGGAGGAGGACAAAGTGAGACTTGCTCCCATCATGTCAATGCCACTCCTTTCACCCGCTGTCAAGCCCTGGGTCATCCGATGGGGTTCATGTTTTTTTTTTTTTATATATCAATGGGATTTAAGGAGACAGCAATGTGCTCTGGACGTGCGCCATATCGTTGTTCGCGTCCACGTCGCACACTGACATGAAGTTTGACGCGCGCGCACACACGCACACACACACATAGCCATAACAACAACAACAAAAACAACAACCATAAGCAACCTTTAAAAAATAAAAATAAAACATGTTGTGCTAATATAATACGCTTAATAGTAACCGCTTCAACTGGCGCCTGCGTGTCTCTGCTACGCTTACGCACAACGCGCAGACGTGAAAGTTCATAACAAGAGGACGGCTAACTACGCCAGGTTAGAGCGAATACATATTTATATATATACACATATACATATACATATAATATCATACATTTGCATTTAGGTCACTTTTGTCCAAAGCGACGTACAATAAGTACAACAATTTGTCAGAAGTACGTCACGGCAACGAGGACCTCACGAGAACAAGTTTCAAGCGCCCGCTCCCGGTTGCCAAGTTAGCTCCAGGTAGCTAGGGTAACGTGCTAACGATGCTAAGTGCGTATATATAACAAGCAACAATACAAAAAAATATGAAAACTAAAATAATAATAATACTAGCAGGACGTACCTGTGTGTGTGCGGTGGTGTCCGTGTGCTTCTCACTGTTTACTGCGTTGACTCACCGCCGCTCCTCCTCCCAACTTTCCCCGCCGCGTCACTCCTCGGAGGAGGAGGAGGACATTCCTCACCACGACCGGAGGAGCCCGTTTCCTCCGTTCATCCCCAGGTCAGACCAGGGGGGGCAGGCTGCGTTGGAAGTGGTGATGACTACGTTTTTACTGGAAATGCAAACTTTTGTGCAGCTTTCCCCAAGGCTGGACTGGCTGGGCGTATTACCCAGGAGGCCATAGGTCATACGCCCACCTGTCCAGCCCATGGACGTAGACCATAGGACCTATGGCCTATGGGCTGGACAGGTGGGATGGTGGTGGTAGATGTGGATATGTAACCCCCCATGAGAACTAATACGTATGTCGTCTAATAAAATAACATTGCAGCCTGTTTGTCATGAGTTAAACTATTTGTTAAACTTTTAACTTTTGCCTTGATTGGACAAAGATCACTTGGGAGTGAGGCCACGCAAACATTGCAGACATGTAGAAAACTACAACACCTACAAAACCTTACTTGGACCTAACTTGCAGGGTAACACACAACCTGTAGGGTAACGCAACCTACAGGGTAACACACAACCTGCAGGGTATCACACAAACTGCAGGGTAACACAACCTGCAGGGTAACACAACATGCAGGGTAACACAACCTACAGGGCAACACAACATGCAGGGGTACACACAACCTACAGGGTAACACAACATGCAGGGTAACACACAACATACAGGGTAACACAACCTGCAGAGTAACACACAACCTGCAGGGTAACACACAACCTGCAGGGTAACACACAACATGCAGGGTAACACAACCTGCAGGGTAACATACAACCTGCAGGGCAACACAACCTGCAGGGCAACACAACCTGCAGGGTAACACACAGCCTGCAGGGTAACACAACCTACAGGGCAACACAACATGCAGGGGTACACACAACCTGCAGGGTAACACAACCTGCAGGGCAACACAACCTGCAGGGTAACACACAACCTGCAGGGCAACACAACATGCCGGGTAACACACAACCTGCAGGGCAACACACAACCTGCAGGGTAACACACAACCTGCAGGGTAACACAACCTACAGGGCAACACACAACCTGCAGGGTAACACACAACCTGCAGGGTAACACAACCTGCAGGGCAACACAACATGCAGGGTAACACACAACCTGCAGGGTAACACAGAACCTGCAGGGTAACACAACCTGCAGGGTAACACAACCTGCAGGGCAACACAACAACCAGGGTAACACACAAACTGCGGGGTCACGCTCAGACTGCCGGGGCACACACACCCTGGGGGGGCTCA
>JAOPJI010000098.1:7643370-7654365 GCA_027122695.1 Merluccius productus
TCACCGACAGAGCTACAACACCAAACAGTGTACACAGAGCAGGAAGTAGACCGGAAATGAGTCAGTACGCTTACCGCTTCGTGCTTCGTACTCGGGTGAGTTTGATATCTATGCTGTGTGATCATCTAGTTATGTATAGTTATGTGTTCATGCATGTTCATGTTATATCAGCATGTTGTGATATGCTAAACATGCAGAGCAGCAAATTTCCTCTAGGGATCTAGCTTCTAGGGAATGTTATGTGCATAAGCATGCTCAGCTAATGTTAGCGTTGCTAACAAGCTAGCACTGTTGTGGCATTCATTATGAAGTGCGCAGAAGACCACGCCCTTGTCCTGCCTGGCCAAAGTTCAAGTTGCTGCGAACTAATGTCACCAAAGCCTCAGTATGGCGCCTCTACAAAGATGCTGTGGAAAAGCTTGCCATGTGTGATAGTTGTGTATAAGACTCATGTTCTGAAGTGTAATGGAGTATAGAAAAAGTGAAATGCTTTTGTAATGACCGGCACTGTTGTTTAGATGGGTATGTACACCCCTTTTCAATCCAATCTCATACTCTTGAGAGACGAAATGTTCTGATGAGTTACGAAACGTCACATGCCCCTTACCAAAGTCTAGAGCACTTCAGAACAAGACTGTCCGATTTTAGATTCACTTCAACTACATCGCCCCAGCTGCAAACACACCTGTTAATGGTGTTACTTTTGTAATAATAAAGAATTCGTATCACACACACAGCACATCACAATTGTGCAAGAATTTTGTCTGTTGGCTTAAAAATAGGGTTAGGGTTAATACATATTTTAGCTTTATGCATTAGGCTTAAAAACCTAAAATATGCATTTCCACATTTTATGTTTCTTACGTTTACAATTAGTTTATTTTAATGTACATTTAGCAATTTAAACATGTCAGCCCTGCAAGTTTGTTCCTGAAGGATAGCTGACTACCCCAATGACAGATAATGACAAGTAGTCTAGTGGGGGAGTGGTTGGTGCTGGAGTTAACTATTGTTCCCACATATTACCTGCCTGTGAGAAGTGTTAAAAAGCTCAAGAATCTTGTGCATAGACTGTATTGCTGCAGGTACAGTAGGATAAACATTATGCTGTCCATTGTGTGGCTAGTAGTGCTGTTTCTGTAATGGGGCTTGACAATCAGAATGCATCATGGGCTAGCACTACCAGAATGTATCTATCTAAGTGGATCACATATAAGTCAAAATACTCTCAATTAGATTTAACCTCTACTCAAAAACCCCACAATCACTTTAAGTAACATATTTGATTTGTGCTCAAATTTATTTATTTTTGCTCAATAGATCATAATTGTTCATCGTAATTGTTTTTTTATAGCCCGTAGCTACTGCCTTACACGCTCTGTAGCTGGATCCAGTGAAAGGTGAATTTTACCATGTAGCACTCGCCCCGAATCACCTTTAATATTAGGGCAGGCTCTGGGTTCTTAATTTTGTTTGAGTGGTGCCGTAATAACCTGTGTTACTGAAATGAAAGATTCCCTTTTTTCTTTTTTACTTTGTTTCAAAGATAACATAAATGTAGCTATTTGGTGCCTCCACTTAGTAGAATATAAAATGATATTTAGTGCAAAATCCTACTAAGAATAAACATCAAATAGTTCAAATGTAACTTCTGCTTTTATGTTGATAACGTATTAAACACAATGCAAATTATTTCACCAGTAGTACGTAGTAACAGTATTTCCTTACACAAGAAGTCTGAACATAAGTGTCATTTATTACACCATTAATGTAACTTCATTTTCAACCTCCCAAAGGTAACCTTGTGTGCACACAACCCCAATTGTTTGAAAAAAAAAACCGTTGCAGATCTGAATCGTTGCTTGTGATCGTTGAGGTCTTAAACCAAGTGACCGCTTCACTTTACCAAGCAAAATAAAATTTAACCAAGTCAATCCGGTGTATGTGCAACTGTTTGTACTCACAGTCTGACTCCAGTCATATGCTGTTTGTCAGGGTTAGGAATGATGGGGGAATGGATGATGAGGGGAATGATGATGAGAGGGAATGGATGTGGAGAGGGAAGTCCAATGGCTTCTGACGCGCCACACACACTGCCGCCCGCTCACTGCAGTTAGCCGCCGCTCACCGCCTCGAGAGTAACAGGAAACAAAAGGTCCAAGGAGCGTGTCCTGGTCCGGCTCTCTGGTGAACATGCACACGGCTCTAAATCACTCATATTCATAGTCTCTGTGCATTTTGCAAGCTCAGTCCGAGTTCACATGGCATATTATAGTTACACACATTAAACACCTCGAGTAACGTTAGGCTACTACATTACAATGTGTGTAACGTGACTACTAGCACAGCACAAGCTAACCGCTAACCACGTTTAGCATTCACAATTACCAGTGGCAAAACAGTTCGTAGTTACCACAGACATATATAAACACCATTTACCTGGAGTAAACCTCAGTATGCCCCTGTTCCGTGGGTAAACTCTGCATTTAACCTGGACACGAAGGCTATACTCGGTACAATAGCACATGCTACCATGCATGTGTCTTTCCCGACTCGTGTGTGTCGTTTTTTCTCTGTTGTCGCTGCTGCTCGTCAGTTCCTGTTGTCCCACCCCCTTAGCCTCTCTGATTGGATGATAGGTCGCACGTACCCATGGCAACTAAGCAGAGTGACAGGTAAACCAAGGATATGCAATAAATGAGTACTACAGATGCCCATACACAGTAATCAATTAAATCAATCATTGAAATATCAACACATCTCAAATATAATATCAACCTGATATTTTTTATGAACTGACATGAATTTCATGTAACCATACCAACCACAAAGGAATTAATTATGAAATTAACTTTATGAACTTAACTTATTTATTTCTTGTTTCTTATAGTGGTTTTAACATAACTTATTTATTTCTTATTTATCACAGTGATTTTAATTCAGACTGGGTTACACCGTGAAGAACAGTCGACTACTATGCATGTTGCCTTGTCGGCATGGTTGGTTTGTGTATTGTGATAATTAAAAAGCGAATGAAAGCATCTAGAGTCGTCTTCTTATTTGATACCCAAACGGTGGGTGTGTGTTGGGACAGAGTTGATGGTTGGGCGTGGCTGATGGGTATTGTAGGAATGTAAAATGAGCAACGTAGCAAGAGATACTGCTTTGTTCAGTTCCATTTCTCTGTTCATATTGTGCGCTGGTCAAATACTTATCCATTACCATTACTCATAGGGCCAACATTGATTATGTGTGTGTATGTTTGTATGTCTGTATATCTATATATGTGTCTGTATCTACATCTATATGTGTGTGTGTGTGTGTGTGTGTGTGTATTATTCAACCGTGGAATGCTCCTTTATCATGTCCATTGGATGTGTGTCCTCTGTTCCAGACTTTTCATCTTTCTATAACCTTCTGAAGAACTGCCGTGGGCACAGTGGTGAGCGCTCGGTGTTCAGTGACAGGACGGAAGAGTCCTCCGCAGTACAGTACTTCCAGGTGGGGAAGGACAACCACACGCATATCCACCTTAAAAACCCAAACCAAGGATGATTGAATAATGCCACAATAAAATATAATGGCATGGTGTCAGTTTTTTTCTTTCTGTAAAAAACGTGTTTTACAGTAAACTGTATTTCCCTTCAATTTCGTTTTTCTACTTGTGATGTTAATACTAAGGCAATATGTAATTTTCTTAAAAAATCATTTAGAATTAACAATGAATCTATATTTGTTTTGTGTTAAAGCCATATCAGTATAGCTAGTTTGGCTATACAATGTTCTTGACATGGTAGTTAATGTCTGGTCTTTCCCTCGCCCGTCTCTGGGAACTTGTGCAGTTCTATGGCTACCTCTCCCAGCAGCAGAACATGATGCAGGACTATGTCCGGACCGGTACCTATCAACGGGCCATCCTGCAGAATCACACAGATTTCAAAGACAAGGTACCTGTTTTTTTTAAGGAGGGGATGAGGTGTTTATGTACAGTATAACAAGCATTTAAGCGTAAATCGATTCACAATTTTAAGGCTGATCTGAAATCACCCACAAAGCTAAGTCTAATTAGATTTCTTTTTCTCTTTTTTTAATCATATTGTACTAGACAAATGAAAGACAATTGTGACAGTTAATAGTATACCTTAAAAGTATGAAAGACTGCCCTCTCGTGACTTTTCAGATATTTTTCTTTTTGTTTTCAGGTGATTCTCGACGTAGGCTGTGGCTCTGGAATCCTGTCTTTCTTTGCAGCCCAAGCCGGTGCGAGGAAAGTCTACGCTGTGGAAGCCAGCACTATGGCACAGCATGCTGAGGTGAGCAACATATACAAACATTATTCATGAAAATGTTTGAGGCTTATACAAAGAGTTTGTAGAACTTAAGCCTACTGCAAAAGTACAATTATCAGTCTACTAATCAATGTGTAAAATTATTTTCTTTTGTGGTGTTTTATTTTTACTGTATGTTGTTGTATTGTATGCTGCTGCTCTCCTGGCCAGGTCTCTTTATGAAAGACTTATGGTTGATCTCAATGTGACAAATAAAACAAAGGAACATGTGTAAGTTACTGTAACATGTAATAAGATGATTATGTATCTGCAATCATGGTCTAGTACTAGAGGTGTTGAAATTTCACGATTCTAAGATGCATTGCGATGAGGATGTGGACGATTCTGCGTCGATGAGTGACAGAACATAATCGGCAGTTTCGATATATAATTAGAATAGACCTACATTAAAAAACAACCCATGACCCTACCATTAATTTCTAACTAACAGATTTTATTGTGATTAGAATAACAGCCTACACAAAATTATAGCCTAACGTTGATTGTTGATTTTTCCGACAAGCGCTATGGACTATGTGCTACAGCATGAAAGCCAACAGACTATTTAGACATTGCATGGACTTTTGTGCATGTTTGCTGTGTATTCTGTATTCCTTGTCATCAAGCACATTCATCAACCGTGTAATAACCAGTTAAGAATCACACAAGATATTTAATCGTTCTACTCAATGTTTATTGTTTGCCAGCACCTGTACAGTTTTCAGTAGTGGCATCGTTAAAGGACTATCATTACATCAGTAATTGTGTCTGTACATTGCTAGCGTTATATTCATTATACATATCGAGTCATAAAAATCACTTCTAATCAAACTTTCATTCATTCGCTGACCAGAGTTCTCCCCGTTAAAAGGCAAGTCGGTATTTCACTTCCTGTATTTATGTCACAGGATCGTGCAGGGTTAGACCATCTCATTAAAGGGACAGGGGTATTTTAATGTGTTCTTGAAATGATATTGTAGCATGTATTAAATGTACTATAATGAATATGAATTTGGACTAAATATCAGAATAAATTAGGGTATGGAGGGAGGCAATGAACTAGAATAAATAACTGGAGACAACATGGGTATTGGGGTACAAAATATAAACGGATGTATATAACTATTAGTGCAAATAAAATAACACTTACAAAATAGAAAAACTATATTGACTTGGGTGCACCCTCCAAGTTACCCTAGAAACAAATAACAAGATACACAGTTACAATACACTAATGACGTCGACAATTTTCAAAACAGTCAAATCAAAACAGTGCCTATATTCTCACGTACCCACGGCGCTGTGTCTGGACAGCACAAGGCATCATGTTTAGGTTCTGTACGGATAGTGTCACTGTCAAGTTCAACAACGACGGCAAAATTGTTTGTGTTCATGCGTGGTTGTTGTTAGTTCACTACGACAACTGTACGGTTTCAAACTTTTATTCAACTTCTCACAACCATGTCTACTACAACAACTGGAGCCCCCTTTTTTATTTCACACTACAAAAAAATATACAGCGCCACCGCCTACGCAGTGGGAAACATAGCAAATAACAAAGTGCCCTTTTCTCTTAAAAGAAAAACAGTGCAAAGAAACATTTCTTTATTTTTTCATATGACTTGAACAGATAAACAGGTTTGGAGTTTTAGATTTAATAACTATCGTTGAACAGTGGAAAAGTCTCTGTTTAGTCCAATTAGTCTTTAAGCTGCCATACACCTTCGCTGAGAGCCCTCAGCAGAACAAGTGCAGATGCCCCCTTCTTTGTCAAGCAGTCAGCAAGCTGCTCCTTGATAGTTGACCATATGATCTGCTGAATAGTCCCAGAGTTGATGAGTTCTTTGATACTGCTGATTTCAAGCCGCAGTCTCTTTTCTGTGACTGATTTGGTAGACTTGACTGCATCAAAAAGAGAGTGGTTGTCCGTCACACAAACAATGGGCATATTGTTGCATGTGCAGTCACCTGTGGTGAGCTCTGAGTAGAGTGTAGCTAAGAAAACTGCACTGTCGATTCCATCCCCAAGCGCCAAAGTCTCTCCTGCTAAAGTGCTACGAACAACTCTCCTGATCCTCTTTGACTGCCAGCATAGAGGCGAGAATCTTCCATCCTCTCCCATCAGCATGATTAGGTGCCCACCTTGAGTACCTCCGTCTGGAAGATTTCCCATGGATGAATCACTGAACACCACCAGTTTTAGGGAGCTGTCTTTTCCCAAGCACTGAAACCTCAAAGTCACCTCTTCTGATTTCAGTTTTCTGATCAGTTTGTTTGCACAGTGCAGGGTTTGAACAGTAGAATGCTTTCAACTGGACGCCAGGATGGATATGTCGCACATTATGTCAGGTCTGCTCTGCCGTGCCACCCACAATATTTGTCCAATCTTGGATTTTAGCATATCTGTTTCAATGTCTGTTAGGGGGGCCTCTCGCTGTGTGGCTCTGGTTGGGTCCACAGGAATGGGTTGGAGATTTTTTATGTACATACATTGCTGCACCTGTATTTCATCCTCCACAGAGTGAACCTCTATTCCAATGTAGCTGAAGCTGTTGTGTTGTTCACGTCCAACTTGAAAGGCAGCTTTCAAGTGAGGGATGAAGATAAAGTCATCCACATGACATCCAAGGACTCCCATCATATTGCAGGAGTCATCCAACCAGTAGAACACTGCTGGGTCGACTTTTGACATGGTACCTCCCGCCTGCTGCATGGTGTCTCTCACCTGTTGTACCAGTACAGAGAGGCATCTGCCAGGCCATGAACACACTTCTTCAACCTCCACAGAGTTCCTTTGCTCTGGGCTTCTTGTGGAGGCCTGATGTAGACATTTCGGGTTAACTCTTTACCTTGTAAAAAGGCTGCTTTAATGTCCATGGAGTTCAGCTGCCATTTATTTTGACATATAACAGCCATTATCATTTTTAGGGACTCAGAGGCACATGTTGGTGAGTCTTTTGGGAGCCCCTCAGTGTTCCTTTCCTCAAAGCCTCTTGCAACTAGTCTGGCTTTGGGTACAACACCAGGTGTCCTTGAGCGTGCACACCCACCTTGTAGAGATGCATTTCTGACCTTCATCATTCACCTCTTCAAACACCTCGTTCTGTTTCCAGTTGCTGAGTTCAGCATGTTTGGCTGGCATGAAGGCATCATTCACAATCAGTATATCCTCTGTACGGCAGTCTGCACATAGCTCAGCATGCTCAGATGCGACCACTTGAAGATTGTCTACTTGTCCTAGGTCCACTGATCCCGTTGTGCCAGCAATTTCCTCAGGATCTGTGTACTGTAGATTGTACCAGTTTTTATATGTTCCGGTGGCCTTTCCTGCCCGGCTGAGGAGTTTTCCAGTGTGTGCTTGGCCACTTCTGCTGTCTGCATATGTTACTACTTGTCCAGTTGTCAGCTTAAGTCCTTCACAAGTAGTGTTTGAGTGTGTTTGTGATGTATTAGCTTGTCCATGATTACCATCTCCAGGGTGTGTTGATCTGTGAGGGGGCTCATTGTTAGCCTCAGCCTCTTCCTCACTGTCGTTTTCGGTGTTATTAATTTCCTTGGGTCCAGTTTCTGGTATTGTGGCATTTTCAGCTCCCATCAACTGATTGTCCCTTTCTCTCAGAATGGCTTGTGAGCCATCAACCTTTCGGAGTCTGGATTGATGACACGAACATAAGTGCCCCCGTGGCGAACAAATATCACCACACCATCTTGGCCCGTTGACCACACCTGGACCTTTCCACTCTGTGGAATCCACCCGTTTGTAGTAAACCTTATCCCCCGTTTCATATCTGTCATCAGTTGGTCGTAGTTGTTTACGAAGGGCTCTTCGGACCCTCTTAGAGCACTCTGCTTCTGTAAATGCTCTCCTTGTAGCATGTAATGCTGAGATGTGCTGGGCTATCCAAGTAGCCACGCTAGTCCCTTCTAGAGCTGGCGGCTTGTCAGTAAGAACTGATGGAAGGTTTGGGTTCTGCCCAAACACTAGCTGGTAGGGACTGTAGCCATGCACATTGTGCATAGAGTTTTTTGCCATCAGTGCCCAGTCTATGGCTGCTTCCAGTCACATCCATTGTCTCTCTTTACTTTCAACAGGATTTCAGTGAGGGTTAGATTATGCCTTTTCAAGAGTCCATTGCTCCATGGGCTATAAGCTGCAGTCGTTTTCACTTCAATGTTAAAGTTTTCAGCCATGTCCCTCATTTCTTCGTTGTTGAATTCACCCCCATTGTCAGTGAACAGTTTGCGCGGAGGACCATGAACACTTATCCAGCAGTGAATAAAGTGCTTCATTATCTCTTTGGGTTTTTTTGTAGTAATAACGCTCCCCGCACTGAAGCGTGTGAAGTGGTCAATAGCATGCAGATACCACACTCCTGGCTCTAGCTCATGTAAGTCCAAAGCTACAGTTTCATTGTAGGTTGAGGCCATGGGTAACCCCACTGCTGGCTTCGGCTTTGGTTTACCGTATCTGATGCATGTCTCACAGTTCTTTACAATGTCTTTCAGGATTGTGGTGCACTCCTCATCATTATTACCTGAGCAGGTCAGTAGTTTTTGCAGTCTGTCAACTGAGGCATGTCCAAATTGCTTGTGCAGTTTCAATAAGATCTTTTGTTTTTCCTGCTTTGTCATGCTTTCTGTCACAATGAGGACGTCATCTTCATTTTGGATGTCCATTCGATCTGGGTTACTATCATCCCTCAAGTTCACACAGTAATGTCCTGACTGTCAGTTCAAGTTTCACAGGTTGCTTAAACATTGTGGCTTTGTCATTCTCAATGTCTTGTGGACCCTACCAGAGCCACACAGCGAGAGGCTCTGGCTACATCCACACTACTACATTTTCGTTTTTTTTGTTCATTGTAGTTTTATACATTTTTTTTTAAACAAAAATTATCTCCATCCACACTAGCGTTTTAGCACCGTATCAGAAAGAATCTCCGTCCATTGGTTGGTTAAAAAATATTAGGGAGGAAGAACATGGACACAGAGATTGTCGCAAATGCCTCGAATAATAGCTTGCCTCCTGCACATGTAGGTAGTAGTAGCATTATGAAATGCAGAATCTAACTGCACAAGAGCTGCTAGGATAGGCAACAAGGTCATAAACGCCTGTAATTCGTTATCCATGTTGGTTGAATTAGCCGCCTCGAGGCTGATGAGGTTTGTTTTCTTCCGGAAAACGATCACATGATAGGGGCCTGACGAATCAGGGAAGGACACGTCATGACTGATAAGACCCAATCAGGAAGCAAACGTGGGTGTCTGCGTCATCGACTCCGTATCCGCCTGTCCACACTAGTCCAGACTGAAACACAACCCCAGAGTTTTCAAACTAAAACTGGGTCAGCAGCGTTTTCAATAATCTTGTTTTAGGGGTTCTAAAAAGCCGGAGTAGTGTGTACGCTAGGCGGAAATGTGGCAAAAGTTATGCGATTTAAAACGAAAACGTAGTAGTGTGGATGTAGCCTCTAACAGTCATTGAAACTGACTAAAGTCAAAGATTGGCCAAATATTGTGGGTGGCAAGGCAGAGGTTGACCCGACATAATGTGTGACATATCCATCTTGGCATCCAGTATGAAGCATGCTACTATTCAGACCCTGCACTGTGCAAACAAACTTCAGAAAACTGAAATCCGAAGAGTTCACTTTGAGGTTTCAGCACTTTGGGATAAGACAGCTCCCTGAAACTGGTGGTGTTCAGTGATTCCTCTATGGGAAACCTTCCAGACGGAGGCACAAAAGGTGGACATCTGATCATGCTGATGGCTTAGAATGGAAGATTCTCACCGATATGTTGATCAGGAGAGTTGTCTGAAGCACTTTGGCACTTGCAGATGGCATTGACAATGCAGTTTTCTTAACCGACTCCCTACTCAGAGCTTACCACAGGTGATTGCACACAAAGCAATTTGCCTATTGTCTGTGTAACACACAATCATGCTCTTCTTGATCCTGTCAAGTCCACCAAATCAGCCACACATCAAAATCAGCAGTGTCAAGGAGCTCGTCCACTCTGGAATCCAACAGATCATGTGGTCAGCTACCAATGAGCAGCTTGCTGAGTGCTTGATAAAGAGGGGGACATCTAGACTTGTTCTGCTGAGGGCCCTCAGCGAAGGTGTATGGTGACTTCAAGGCTAAACAAAGACCTTTCTACCATCAAACTCTAGTCATTAAAGCTGCAACTTTAATCTTGTTTATCTGTTAAATATCGGCCAGATAAATTATCGGCCTATAATGGGAAATTTGTATTATGTATTATCCCAATTAAATTATATCCATTTAAATAGAGCCAATACAAGCAAAAACTGCTTCCCAAGACTTAACAAGCATAGAACGCTGTCATGACATCAAACTGCTGCACCTGGGTAGAGCCACGTTGCATTGAACATTGAAACATGAATTAACATAGAAATATTTGTTTATTTATGTTATAACATTTAGTTTATTCAAAAAATGTATGTTTGGCATATGCCCTGAGACCCAAAATGCCCTCGTAAGCCACTTATGGGTCATGACCCACTAGTTGAGAATAACATATAGAACTGTATCAAGTTATGTATTATTATGTTATGATCATGTATGAAAGGGGACATATTATGCTCATTTCTGCTTCTTGGCATGTCCTTCCTTGATGTCTACATGGAATGTTAGTAACATGC
>JAOPJI010000098.1:7654465-7665387 GCA_027122695.1 Merluccius productus
CGCTGCCTCTAGAGTTTCTGCCCTCCCCTGCTTGTGTGCGCTCGATAGTATCCTGGAGGCGTGGCCTCTATGATGTGCGATATACCTTGATTGGCTAGTGTTGAGCGCCCGCCTCCTAGTGTATTATGTGTGCTGCCATCTGGTGGCCAGATGAGAATATTACAGCCTGTATATTTAGTCGTGTTCCCTAGTGGCTATGTGAGGATATTACAGCCTGTTGTTATATGTACAGTTATTTTCGTAACAATTGTCAACATAAGACAATACAATATGGCATGGTGCAAAAAGGAATATTTTAACCCTCTGGAAAGGAGTAGATGTGCCCTTTTTTTTAACCTGGCTAGTAGAAATGACCCATGATTGGAGATGACATGGAGAGGATAAAATGCAATGTTTCTCTCAGATCTGCAACTTTTGATTAAATGTGGCAATCATTTCTGTCTTATGTATCGGGAACAGCCTGAAGTGTTTAATTTGTTGTATTCTTTCATCGATTCATATTGCTGGCATTCCTTAAATGTTTGGTGCATATCAATGTACTTACAAAAATGTTTTGTATCTTGTAAGAGCAGTATTTTTATTTTATTTTTTACTATTTTATTTTTTACTTATTTTACTATTTTCTGTAGGGAGGGGGGAGGGTTCTTTGTGACTTTATTGCCTGTTAACTGAAAAATCTATTTAAAAAAAAAGCAATGCCTAACTGGATTCACCCTTTAGGGATGCTGCTTAATTGGGGCTGCATCTCCTACATCAAGGTCATGCATAATAACATTAGTACAGCTCGGAACATCAGATAATAACATATTGCCAAACCACTTGGACAATCTTAGCACGCTCGGAAGGTTGCAAATATGAAAGGTGCAGGACGTTTAAATCAGCCAGAGTTGGGCAACCTACACTGAAGAATCTCTTTTGGCACATCTGCACAGTCTACAACTATGGTAGGATCAACTGCATCATCATCAAATGCAACATTCAGTGCACCTACAGGCTTTACTTCTGGCAGATTAGTCTGATTTCTGTTGCAGTAGGGTTTCAGCATGTTCACATGACACAACTGTGTCTTTAGCTTGCGATCTGGGGTCTTTACCAAATAGTCACATTCACCCACTTTCTGTTCAATGAGTTATGGTCTGCAAGGTTTAGTTTGCAAAGCAGAAACAGGAAGTGGCAGGGGCACCAACACTTTATCACCTGCAGAAAAGGCTCCATGTTGTTGTTTTTTTTGTCATACCAGACCTTCAACTTTTCCTGAGACATTTCTAGGTTCTCTTTAGCAAGTTCACATGCCCTTCTAAGCCTGGACCGGATGTTACACACATACTTTAACAGGTTAGTAGGACAGGAAGTCTGATCCCCCAACCACTTTTCTTTCATAAGCTTTAATTAGGGGTGGCAGTAGCTCAGTCCGTAGAGACTTGGCTTGGGAACTGGAGGTTCTCAAGTCCAGCAGGGACCACAGGACGGAGTATGGACTGGTGGCTGGAGAGGTGCCAGTTCACCTCCCGGGCGCAGTGGCTGGCAGTTAAGACTGTGGTTGTGCTGGGCAGCTTCCAGGTGTGAGTGTGAATGTGATCAGGGCATTCCTGAAAAAGAGAGCCTCACTCTCAGTGAACATACCCTGAAAAAATAAAGGTAAAAAAAAGGTCCCCTCACTGTATGGACAAACACTAGCTCTGATTGACTAAACCCTAGGGTCTCCTGGGTTACCTCTCTGACTGCAAAGAGTAGTAGAGGAATGCCATCATCCCAGTCCCTTTCAAAATACAGTATACATACCATACAGTAAGCCCTCAACATTGACTTGAGAGTTTGGTGGAACCTCTCAAGCACACTCTGGGAATCTGGATGGTAAGCGGAGGAGGGACGACGCAGAATAGACAACTGCTGCAGCACCTAAGAAAAGAGATGACACATGCACACATGATGGTCAGTATGTCCTGGTTCCCTGACTTAGTGCGAGGAAGAGGACCAACACAGTCAATCAGGATTTGTTCAAATGGTTCTCCAACAGCAGGAATAGGATGTAAAGGAATGGTTTGGTTTACCAGTAACCTGACAGACATGGCAAGACTTACAACACTGAGTTACATCTGACATCAAGCCAGGCCAACAAAAATGCCTCAACACACAATCTAAGGTTTTCTTTATTCTCATGTGCCCAGCCAGACAGTGATCATTAGCCAGATGTATGATATCAGGACGATACATGACTGGAACCACAATTTGGATCACAGTGCTCCAATCATTCTGGCTAGACAATTACTCTAAAAGTACCCTTGAGAAATACCCTTGACATCCTGAGCCTCCTCCTCTGACAATACCTCTAGCATCTCTCGCGATGGCCACCCTTCCCCAAAACCTTCCCCAAAACTGTCTTTTCTAAGGAACGTGTCAAAGTGTGACCTCTCAGGTTGAGTCAGGTTGATTCAAAACCTCATCAATGGCCATTTCATCTTGGTGTTTTCTTGACAAAGCCCTACAAGGGCTTTGTCAAGAAAACACCAAGCACAAACCGGGAATACATCCGGATGCTCTTGTTCAGACTCATCAGGGCCTTTAGAGACCAGTGGGACGGAAATCACTTTTGGAGTAGCCATTACTCTCCCTAGAATGAAAACCACACCTGGTATAGGGGAGCACACACCCAACAACGCCTGAGACTAAATCAGTCTTACGGTTGACATGATGCAATGGCACATTCACAAACCCTTTTCCAAAACCTTTCACAAGGGCACTGGAATCCAAAGCAGACTTTTCAGAGAATGGCAAAACATCCTGAAGAATCAAGGATTGAAAACCTCCTGTATCTTTACAGATCTGCACAGGTTGGATGGATTCAGTTTCACTTACCAAGGAGACGGTATCCTCCATGAAAAAGGAAGAGGATGCTGCCAACTCACTGGCCTTATCCTGGAAGGAACTCTCATCAAGGCAGGGCTTGCTATTACTGTCTTTACAAATGCTCCAGGCTTAGTATTCTTCTGACTCTTACGAAGAACTGGGCAATTAGCAACCAGGTTTTTTACAGTAGAAACATACTCTCACTGGAATCGTACTACCTGGATTCTGCCTTCCCACAGCTTGTGGTGGGGACAAACTAAAGGAAATATTCATTGATGGGCGAAATCCACGTAGACGTTGCCTTTAGATTCACCTTGGTTGTCTCTGAAGTCAAGCTTGTGAGTCAACACAAACTCATCCGACAAGACGGCAGCCTCATCTAATCTAGTCACTTTCTGCTCCTTCACGTAAGTAGCCACACCCTTTGGAACACAATTTTTAAATTCCTCTAAGAGACTCAGCTGTCGCAGTTGTTCTCTAGACTCCACCTTTTGAGACATGCACCATCTATCCATTAGGTTATTTTTTTCCTTAGCAAACTCAACGTAAGTCTGCCTATAAGTTCTACGATTGCTTCTCAAGAGCTGTCGATAAGCTTCTGGAACTAGTTTGTAGGTTCTCAAGATGGCACCTTTAACTACCTCATAATTAGCACTCAAGACTCAAAGAGGAATATGCTTCTTGTGCCTTACCCACTATAACACCCTGCTGCAGGAGGGTCCAGACACCATTGGGCCATTTCAGAGTGGTAGCTTCCCTTGTAAATTGAGGAAAATACTTTTCAACATCTACGAAAGGGGGAACCAGTCTCACATGTCTGCTGACAACAAATCCAGAGAAATTAGAAGGCCTGGCAGCTACCTGCTTAAACTCTAGCTCTTTTATGAATTCTAGTACATTTGCTTCTCTTTCAGTGCCAGCTCCTTGACTTTGAACTCCATTTCAATCTATGTGAGTGGCGAAGAACCAGGTTGTGAGTTTGCTCCACAATCCTAGACTCAAGTACACCACTATTAATCAGTATAGCCTTAAGAGATTCTCTAATGCTCTCTTTAAGGTGCCGTTCATTGCTAGTAATCTCTATTTCAAAATGAGTTGCCAGTTTTAGGAGCTGATCCTTAGAATCAGAATCAGAAAAACTTTATTATCTGACATGGCAGAAAATTATCTTCAGCATGGCTCAACACACATCAACAAGGACACAAAGACCACTGACACAAAGAAACAGCATTCTTGCAATGGTGGGAAAGTGACTGCTGCAATCAATCAATACTATATGTGCAATCAATAAATAGTACATAATACAATGGCCATCTAAAAGAAGGGAGTGGAGGAGGGGGGGGGCAGTAGGGGGTTGTTATTGTTTGTTTAGTATTTTGATGGCAGTGGGAATAAATTAATTTCTGTAAATGTTTTTCCTGAAGGAGGGGACTTTGTAGCGGCGGCCTGGTGGTAGTAACTGGAAAGACTTATGCAGGGGATGGCTGAGATTTGATGTGATGTGTTTTGCTTTCCTTTCTATTGCTTGTGTGTGAAGTACAGATAATTGAGTTTGATTATCGCCAATTATTTTACTTGCTTGGTCAATGACCCTGAAGAGCTTTGATTTACTTTTAACAGATGTGAAGTTGAACCAGGAGGAGATATTAAAGGTGAGAATTGATTCAATAAGTGATTTGTAAACCACTGTTAAAATGTCCTTTTTTGACACTAAAGTCCCTGAGTTTCCTCAGCAACTCATGGTATGCAGCGAGGGAGTTCATGTCCCTGATGTGGGCTACTAGGGCCATGTCATCTGCATACTTTAGCAGTGAAAATCCATGTTGTTGCAGGTGATGTTGTTTGTGTATATAGAAAATAAAATGGGGGATAGAACACAGCCCTGGGGGACTCCTGTGTTTAAAACAATGTTTTTGGATGTAAAACCATTGACCACGACATGCTGGGGTCTATCCAATAAAAAGTATTTTATCCATAAAATCAGAGTTGGGTTGACCTCTAATTCCAGGAGGCGATCGCATAGAATGTGTGGGTCAACCGTGTTAAAAGCAGAGGAAAAGTCCATAAATAAAATCTGTGTGTGGTTGTGAAGAGTCCAGGTGCCGGCATACGGTGTCCAGAAGTGTGAGGCAGGCATCATCCACCCCTCTCTTTGCCTTATAGGCGAACTGAAGAGGATCTAGTCTGTCTGCCACCATAGCAGTAAGATGGTCACTCAGCACTCTCTCCATGCATTTACATAGTATTGAGGTAAGTGCTACTGGTCTGAAGTCCTTCATCTCCCTGGCAGTGGTTTTTGGCACAGGTATGATGGTGGACTCCTTCCATATCTGTGGAGCACAGTTGGAGTCTAGCAGCTGTTGGAATAGTCGGGTGATGACATCACCCAGCTGGGCTGAGCATTCCCTCAGCACCCTGCCACCTCAGCCCATCGGGACCAGGTGATTTCCGGGGATCGACATGGCTCAGAATGGCTGTATCCATCTTTTTATCCACTATGATGGCTGAATGAGTGGTGTTGGTCAGGGGCCAGTCCTTTCGGGCAGAGGGCTTGTTGAACCTGCCATAGTAGGTGTTAAGTTGCTCTGCAAAGGTGGCAGAATCAGGGCGTTGGATCTGGGCAGATTTAACCGTTCTACCCATCATGATGTTAAGTCCTTGCCAGGCCTTCCTTGCATTGCCAGCAGTAAATGTGTCCTCCACCTTGTAGCATGTGCTAAGCCATAAACACACTTCTTCAACTTCCATAGAGTTCCTCTGCTCTGAGCTTTGTGGTGAGGTCGAATGTAGACATTTAGGGTTAACTCTTGGCTGGGAACAAAAGGCTGCTTTAATGGAGTTCAGCTGCCATTTCTTTTGCCATGATAATTTTTCGAGTCTCTGAGGCACATGTAGGTGAGTCTTTTGGGAGCTCCTGAGGGTCATGTCTTTAAAGCCTCTTGCAACTGATCTAGCTTTAGGCACAACACCATCAGGTGTCTCCTTGAGTGTGCACACCCACCTCGTAGAGATGCATTTCTGGCCTTCATCTTTCACCTCTTCAAACACATCGTTCCTTTTCCAGTTGCTGACTTCAGTCTGTTTGGCAGGCACTAAGGCATCCTTATTCACAATAAGTATCTCATCTTCATGGTAGTCAGTGCATAACTTGGCATGCTCAGACAGAACCACTTGAAGATCGTCTATTTCTCCTCAACTGACCCTGTTGTGCCAGCAATTCACTCAGGTTCAGTGTACTGCAATTTGTACCAGTTTTGTATGTTCCAGTGGCCTTTCCACTATTTGTGTATGTAACTACTTGTCCAGTTTTCAGCCTAAGGCCTTCACGAGTCGTGATTGATTGTGTCTGTAATGTGTCAGATTGACCATGATTACCCCCTCCAGGCTGTATTGATATGTGTGGGGGCTCACTGTTATCCTAAACATCAAGGGATTCATCATTGGTAGGTGTCTCTTCCTCACTTACATTTACAGTGTCATAGTTATTCTCATTGAGTACAACTTCTGGTAACATGGTATGATTTCCAGTCCCCTCCAGCAGTCCATTTCTCCCAGCACTGCTTGTGGTCTTCTACCTTTTGATGCCTGGATTAATGTACCCGAAGATAGGCGCCCCCATGCCTAACAAATATCAGTGCACCATTTTGGCCAATGACCACACCTGGACCTTTCCACTCAGTACAATCCACCCACTTGTAGTAGACTGTCCCCCATTTCTTATCGGTCATCAATGGGCTGCAGTTGTTTACGAAAGGTTCTTTGGATCCTCTCAGAGCATTCGGCTTCTGTAAATGCTCTCCTTGTAGCATGTAGTGCTGCAATGTGCTGGGCTATCCAAGTACTCATGCTACCTTCTAGATCTGGCAGCTTATCAGTGAGAACCTAAGGTACATTTGGATTCTGTCCAAACACTAGCTGGTAGGGGCTGTAGCCATGCACATTGTGCATGGAGTTTTTTTGCCATCAGGGCCCAGTCTAGGGCTGTTTTCCATTCACATCTGTTGTCTCTCTTCACTTTCATCAGGATTTCGGTGAGGGTTTGATTGTCATTCCAAAAGGCCATTGCTCCATGGGCTATAAGCTGCAGTTGTCTTCACTTCAATGTTAAAATGTTCAGCCATGTCCCTCATCTTCGTTGTTGAATTCACCTCAATTGTCACTGAACAGTCTGGGCAAAGGACCATGAACACTTATCCAGCATTGAATAAAGTGCTTCACTATCTCCCTGGGTTTCTTGGTGGTGACAATGCTCCCAGCACTGAAACGTGTGAAGTGGTCAATGGCATGCAGATACCACACTCCCGGCTCTAGCTCATGCAAGTCCACGGCTCCGTGGACTTGCATGATGATGGCCTAAAACTACAATGAAACTGTAGCCCTACAGTTTCATTGTACTTTTAGGCCATAGGCAAACCCACCGCTGGCTTTGGCTTTGGTTTGCTGTATCCAATGCATGTCTCACAGTTTTTTACAAAGTCCCTGCATTCATCATCATTATTCCCTTAACAGGCCAGTAGTTGTTTTAGTCTGTCAACTGAGGCATTTCCAAATAGCTTGTGTAGTTTCGCCAGAACTTGAATTTTTTCCTTTGTTGTCATGTTTTCTGTCACAATGAGGATGTAATTTTGTGTCTCCCTTTCATCTGGGTTACTCTCATCTCTTAAGTTAACACAATAACATCCTGAAGATGTCAGTTCAAGTTTTATTGGTTGCTTGAACATAATGGCTTTGTCGTTTTCAATGTCCAAAACCGCATCTCCACTGATTTGCGGTCCAACAGCATCCTTCTGTGGCAAATTATCGCCAAAGATTCTCTTCAAGGCTGTTAACAAACAAGGGGCTTGGACAAGTGGTAAGAGCCAACTGTTTGTCTTTAACATCAATTCCTGCAGTATCTAATAGCTTGAAAGCTAACATGGCACCTGGAAGCTTGCTTATTCTGTTGTACCGATGTTGCAAATTTGATAATGTAACCCACCATCGAAATGCCATTTTCTCTTGTGATCCGATCAAACTCTGTGTATACCTCATACTGACAATTATTTTCCTCTTTCAAAAACACAGTCCAATTTTGTCAGAAGTGTAGTCATTACCTCATCGTTGTTCAAATCCTCTGCGGCGAATTCCAGTGTACTGTCCCTCACTTTTCCCGTTAGCGATAAGGCAACTGCCAACTGCCGACAGCAATAACAACAGCAGCATACATTTTCTCTTACAAAAAACCACATCCTTCACACATGCGCAGTGAATAACATAGTGAACGTATCCAGAGAGGTGCTGTCCTGAGGGCTGAGATGGGCCAATGTCAGTCTTTCCATAACTTTCATGATGTGTGATGTTAGGGCAACCGGTCTATAGTCTTTAAGGGCAGATGAAAAAGACTTCTTAGGCAGGATGTCTTCCACACAGGGTACCCGTGGAGGTATTACAAGTATTAAAAGGTCTTATATTAAAGAATGTCAATTTAAGGCCTTAAAAGGCAATATAAAGTTAATTTGCATAGGTCTTAAATATTGTTTGCGACTGTCATGAGAGGAAAAATAATAAACCTCAAACCAATAAATGTCAAACGCTTTTGAAATGTATATTATTGGCCTCCTGCGGCATGCATGAGCTGTGTTGACCACTGCACTTGTGCGATAATTGCGCTTGCAGGAAAATGTTGTTGTCAGACAAGCAGCACTGCTGAGATTAACTGACAGTTAGCTTGCTAGCTTGGATCCCAAAACCTGATTTGAGTTACAAGTGTGGGGCAAATTACTGGGCAAAATGAAATATATTATATATCACTAGTTACTTTCATTTGAAAGTAATAAGTTACTTTATAATTATAATATTAGTACACACTAATGTACCTGTTAAAGCGCATCAGGAGAAGCCACTGAAAGCATCCATCATTCATTTTGGGGTGAACACAAGACTCCCAAGACTGAAGTCTTTCGACTGGTGTCGGGGCGTTTATAGTGGTGTGAATTTAAAAAAGTACTCTTGGAAACTGGTGCAGGCTTTCCATCGTAGAGGCAGATTTAAGATAATCCATCACCTCTATTTTCACAGACATGGGCACGTTGGAGTCAGTGGTGGCATCAAAAAGTCATCCTCCCCGGAGGCGACAGCAGTGGGTTTAGGATCGGGCATCGGAGCTGCAGGCTCTTCTGTAAGGGAACGGCCCTCCGTAGTGAGCAGGAGCTTAATGTGGTCTCTTCTGGCTTCTTGTTGCAGCAAATCAATGGATTGCTCACACAATAATGTCAGGCAGTCCAGCGGTCATTTGCGATGGGCAATGTTTCACTGCCAGGGTTTTTACTTATAGCATTGGTTGAAGCGGTCCATAAAAACAAGTGTCCTGACGAATGTCTTTCTGTCTGTTAGTACATGCTGAAAAATTAAGAAGATAGCTTGGTATTACACTCATGCTATGGTTTGAATGGGCAATCAGCGATCTTTAACCAATACACATATATCTGTAACAAACAGTGCCACTGTTTAGGCTACGGTTTGTAGTAATCACTAGCTAGCCTCGGCATAACCTGGTCCCTTCATTGGCAACATTAGCTTACCTTATTGGTTTTTACAGGAATTTTGCTGATTCTACTGTTGACAGAGGCTGCATATCTTCAACAACATACCTTTCCACAAGTTCCTCACTTCTTGGGGTTCAATCATGGCAGATCCAGAGAAATCCAATTGCTGTTGCTTCAGCTTACTCATGCTCTTGTCCTCTGTCTTTCTCTTCTGCTTGCTGCTAGCGATGTCGTCTCTCTCAGTTAGCTTTGTGTTAGCATGAACCCTCTCCAAGTGCTTCTTCAGGTTATTTTTCGCTGTAGACAGTTCCCTGACTATAATGTTGTTGTCCTTTTCTTTGATAAACTCAAGTAATAGGAGTATACCCATTTCAAAAATGTAGAGCCTGCAGCTGGCAACAATCTTCTTGGGGGGATTCTGTTCTATTTTATTCTGGTGGCGGTCCAGTGTTGAGTTCACCGTGGAACATTGGTTTGACTACCAGCGGTCCCTGGACACTACAGTTTTGTGAAAGCAATTCTTATTTTTATACTAGTACTAATAACCTTTACTGTTATTCATCAATGATGATATGTAGTCAAGCTCCTCAACTAAAACTGCTTCTCTGGTTCAAGATTAAACCCTGTGCTTTATTGTATAGTACACTTATTTATATACTGCACTTGGATCCAAGCTAACGGAAGAATTATATAAACTACACAATAAACCAGGGTTACACTCGATGAGACAGTTAAATGTGTAATGAGTTCCTCCATATCAACTTCAATCTAGCACCCAGCACACATGTAATAACCATACAGATTAAATAGTGTGGCTTATGGCTTCTTGAAAGTGTACATTTCATGCATGGGACCCTGTATATTTCCACCGAATACTATGGATGTGATGTTGTATGATCGATTTTTATTAGTTTTTGTTTCATATTGATTACATCATCGTTGATGAATAACGGTGAACGTTATGAGTATAAAAATAAGAATTCTCTTCATAAAACATAGCGTCCAGTGACCGGTGGCTGGTAGTTTAACCAATGTTCCACGGTGTGTTTCAGGTGGTAAGGTGGTTACTTGACATAGTAACTGTAATAATATTACCGAAATCCTATTAGTAATGCGTTATATTACTTTGTTACTGCTAAAAGTAATGTATTACCTGTAACACTGTAAGTTACTACTGTAAGTTATAGAAAAAGTATAATCAAATAAAAAAACATAAATGTATTGGCACTAAATGGATTCTGGAGTTCAGAATGCTAAATGTACAGTTTGAATGAATAGCCTATCAGTTCCAATTAAATGTAAGCACTGCATCAACTGCTATCAAAATGCCTTTACACTTGATTTATTTTTTACCCTAAAGGGGCTTATTCATTTAAAAAATCTGAAATCATGTATGCACTGCAAATGACCTTCGCTGTACTTAAAGGAGAACTTCCGTATTTTACATGCAATCTAATTTTAGGCTATAGGACTTAAGGGTGGTTTATACTTCGAAACTGGGCTCACTGCGTGTGTGACGCAGTTAACGCAGTTAAGCCCCCCCCACCACCG
>JAOPJI010000098.1:7873906-7884081 GCA_027122695.1 Merluccius productus
CAGAGGTCCCTCTCCCCCACACAG
Organism: Merluccius productus; assembly: GCA_027122695.1. NCBI lineage: Eukaryota > Metazoa > Chordata > Actinopteri > Gadiformes > Merlucciidae > Merluccius > Merluccius productus. Next base: position 7,873,931 of record JAOPJI010000098.1, read on the forward strand.
TAGCCTATCAGAGGTCCCTCTCCCCCACACAGTAGCCTATCAGAGGTCCCTCTACCCACACAGTAGCCTATCAGAGGTCCCTCGCCCCAAAACGGTAGCCTATCAGAGGTCCCTCTCCCCCACACTGTAGCCGAATTAATTGTCGGATAGTGATTTCAGTCTATCGCTCCTATGAGGTTTGGAAATGTTGGATTGGAAGTCCCTCTTTATATTGGTTCAGACCGATGAACCAATGAACAGAAGAGACAACGGACACAACAGAGTGTTGTGCAGCGGTGTATGGAAACAAATTGAATGTACTGTGTGCGTAAAGTGATGATACCGGCAAGGACCGCAGTCAGGCATTAAACAGCTCAGCGAGGGCTGGGAAAATCCTGCTCTGTTTCCTAACTCTCGCTGTGTCGTGCCGGTAGCCAAAAAACCTGAGGGCGGAGAGGACTTGGACGCCGGCGATAAGTCGGTGCGTTGTGTGAAAACACGCTGCAGCCACGCACCACATCCTCTAATCACGCTAGATCAGCCCCAGCACATCCTCTAATAACACTAGATCAGCCATTTGACGTACGCACCTCCTACAGCCGCCCTAATTTTCATTACATGACTTCAGATAGTAATATTATGCAGCATAGTCGAATTATCTTATATAGCGAATCTTACTTGATACAATTACTATAAAGGCCTACTTTATGTGTAGTAGCATTAAAAATCACGTTAATTGTATTTGTATAAGTTGGTCAAAAGCATTAACTGGTCATGTTTGCAATTTATATTGCTATTCACTCCACCGCTGTCTGTGCGTACGCATGGTCAGAACCACATGTGCGTACATTTTCTCCCAAAGTACGCACATTTTCAAGCCAAGAGCAAATTGATGAATCCCACGTTTTGGTAAAAACTGCGTACATGCGTGGTTTACGAAGAGATTTCTTCATACGCAACATTGATAAATGAGGGCCCCGGCTCCCGAGCAATATCGTGTGTGGCTCATGAATGGGTGTAATACATGCTGTAGTGTACACGCTGTGTTTCTTTAGTCTATTGGCTATTTAAATGTTTACCCGCATCTCACCCTCAGAAGCAGAATTACACACACGTTGCACTTAAGGCTGCATCTTGTGTAGACTGTTTACATATTTGTGCCCTATATCTACATTTTATGTACTGTTGTTGTTGTTGTTGTTGTTGTTGTTGTGTTGATGACACAAACACACCGATTGACAGTCACATCTTTTATACTTTTAAAATGCTATGATGTTTTGTCGAGTTGTTATTGCGCAATACCTTTCCTGACCTTTTTGAATCTCGCCCCTGACAAACAGCAACATGTTACAAAAAAAAATACTTCTTTTAAATGAAAACTGAACTGAACCGGTAGACCCACTTCAAAAAACGAATTAAAACGAAACCGAAATTGAAAACGAAAAAAGGCAAAACGGAAAAAACGGAAATAACCTTGCCCCCCCCTCCGCTTAACTCTCGCTCTCTCTCTCTCGCCCCCCACAGCAACAAGCAGGGCGGCATGATTCAGCCGTCCCACTTCCACAGGACGTCAGCGTAGGAGAGGCGCGAAGGCGACAGTTAAAGAAAGAAAAGGCAGGACGGAAGAACGGCACTTAATAAATATAGAGAAAGAGAGAAAAAAAAGAGCCTGACACGCTTTCGACCCCCCCCCCCGGCTGTTGTTGTATCGCCTGGCATTCGGTCCAATTAATCGCTGGCACGGCCCACAATAGCCCGTAATAAATCACCGTCTGGCCGGGTAAAGGCGGCTCTTTTGAGCGGTGGTCGAAATGTTTCCGCGAAAACGGCCAGGGAGAGCACAAAGAGCTGTTATCTGCAAATTGTCAGGTGAAGTTTCAGGTGTCGCTCTGCTCTTTTCTTCTTCTTCTTTTTAAATCACATATCACATAGCTCTTAGGAGTTTGCCCCCCCCCCCCCGCCATTGGCTGACTTGGCTACAGTTCATTTATCACACATACAGGAACCTGTATCAGCCAGGGTGGCCTATTGCCTATAAGGCTTTGCTTCCTAGGCCTGTTTTTTTTCTTCTTCTTTTTTTTTCCGGTTAGTCTGACCGGAAGAAGAAGGAGGAGGAAATAGAGGGAGAGGGGGGGGGGCCCCCCCCCCCCCCCCCAAACCAAGGTGGAAACCTTGAGAGGATGAGGCTCTCGGTGTTTGTGGAAGAGATAAAGCAGCTGCTATCTTGTTCAAAAACCTCAAGCAGTTTTGTAATGCATGCACGCACACACGCACACACACACACACACACACACACACACACACACACACACGTGTCCTCCATATGACACTATCGCTAATTAGCTGAGTCAGGCTAACAAAATGCAGTCATGTGACCCAATATATATATAACCCCTAATGGAGTTGGGCTAAACATATAGGCCTATAGGTCACACACACACACACACACACACACACACACACACACACTGTCGAAGAACAGTAAATCATCAGAATTCAATATTCCTCGGGACAGTTGGCAGTCACCTTAGAAGAGCGCACACACACACACACACACAAACTCACACCCACACACCCATACACTCATACATACGTGCACTCCCAGTCCCGCCCATATGACACAGCGTCCCTGGAATGTGTCATGATTAGGCCCTCATGTGTTTTGCAAGAAAACAAACTAAAAAGGAAGAGTTTGCCATTGCTGTCTTAAAGTGGCAGATGGCCCCCAAAAATGGACGGATTGACAACAATTGTCCCAAACAGCCCCCCGTACCAAACCTATGGATTCTCTACTGACTATTTTCCCCAGAAAAAGTTAATTGTTGCTTGTTTTGTTGGCCGAGACCCATTGGCAGGGGGTCCCCGTGTTAGCAGATGGTACAAGAATATAAGGCGTCGCTTCAAAACTTTTACCCTTCCCCATCTCTGGACCTACTACCGGACTATTGCGCAATCCTCACTGCTTCCCTGAAATGTTCCCCCGAAATGAAATTCCCTGAATGCAACGCCTCTTCTCCAGAAACACGATGAATGTGGCAGAGCAGTGTTAAAGGGGAGAGAGAGAGAGAGAGAGAGAGAGAGAGCGCGAGCGAGAGACATAAAGAAAGAGGGTACAGTAAGAGCGAGAGAGTTGTAAAACGACAGACGGTAGATCACATCGCCGACGGCCAACGGACGAGAGAGAGAGAGAGAGAGAGAGAGAGCAACCCGGTCTCATCAATCTGCGTACAAATAACACGATGTAGTTGTTTTGATTCATTTTCCGGGTTAGGGTTAGGGTTAGCGTTTTGCCCGTTTTTCAAGAGAGAAAGTTTAACCTGAACACATTTTGTTCATATTATAGGGAGATTGACGTTGTAAAAATATAAATATAGGCTACATTTTATTTCAAGTGTTTTTTTTAGACGTGTTTCCAGCTGCTTTGTTTGTCCATGAATTGGACAAACATGAATTGAGAGAATTGAGAATTGAGAAGAGAGAGAGAGAGAGAGAGAGAGAGAGAGAGAGAGAGAGAGAGAGAGCGAGCACTGTCTCCCAAGGCAGTTATAGCTGTAAACAACCAGGAACAGGCAAGTGTGGGTCTCCGAGCAAGAAAAAAACGCCTACTCTTAAGGGAATGCCTCAAAGGCCCAATATGTCACCTGCCTCTTCGCACGGACACAACATTCACGCGGTTGCTCAAATAATCTAATTTAAATCCTTCCGTCCCGCATGTGTCATCAATCATCAGCGGCGGTGGTAGGCCCGTACGTGGTTACCGGAGCAGTCTTACCTGTTGATGGAGGACTTTGAGGAGTCCCGGGGTCAGGCCGCTGTCTGTCTTCTGGGTGGCCACATTCATCTCCAGCCTCTCCTTGACAGGAAGGGGCTCTCCTTTAGACAGCGCAGAGAAATACCTGCGGGAGAGAGAGAGAGATAGGCCTAGATATATAAAACACCCAATTATTATTCAACTCGTTCTGATTGGCAGTTATCTGGCCTTTGTTGATAAGCAGGACAAACTCATTAAGCTGTCTTTAGAGCCACACGTCACAATTGCTTTCCTATTCATAGGAAATGTAGACAGATTTAGACGATATGGTAGTAGTAGCGCTCGGGTGACAGATCTCATCCAAGTTGTTGTTGAATATCTTGCCAGGAAGGAATTATATTTGGATCATGTTATTCGTTTTTTTACTTTGTTTCTGCTTTTACTTACTATTTATGATCTAATTAAGATAGGACATAACGTTAACGTTAAGAGGCCTACTTTTTTAGAAAAGTAATTTATAGGACTGTAGTCGATCAATGCATTTAACCAATGGCCCATTAATCCCAAGATAACACATAGGTTATAACTTGAATTTAAAGAACTATAGCTTATAAGGTAGGCATTTCTTCTTACGCTGCAGACCAAAGCAGCACATCCTTAGGCTGTGTCCTGATGGCCGCCTTGGTGAACTGTTTCAGGATGTCGGGCAGCTCAGGAGGGATGCTGATCTGCTGGCTGCAGTACATGGTATCTGGAAGAGGCATGGCTGCAGAAATACCCATCATCATTCACACAGAAATAATCAATTAAACAATCAATTAATTAGGCTGTGTGTGGCGATGCACCTCTAGCCCACACGAGACATGCAGAGCAAACCCTACGCACAAAAAAAACGACTTCATTGACTAGTCGAGTAGCCTATGCACTTCTATACATAGTACTTCATCATGTACTTCTGTACATAGCACTTCATCATGTACTTCTGTATTTCATGTACTTCTGTAAATAGCACTTCATCATGTACTTCTGCAGCGTCGCGAGACCAGCATGTATTCACGTTTGCGTTTTGCAATGAGGAACAGCGCAAGTATGAACATCCCGCGAGATCGGACCGGGATGTTCTCGCGAGACAAGCACTTCCGTAGGCCCACACCAAAATTAGTTTTATCTTGTCCTTTTTCGCGACATGTTGGGATTTTAATGCCCTCTAGTAGCCTACTGGCACGACTTTAAATATATGGTGTGTGTGTGTCTAAAGCACGGCTTATTAAGACGGCGGTAGGGTACGTTACCGGTGTGTGAAGGTGGGACAACGTCCGTTCGGATCCTCAACGCCGAGAGAGAGCGCGAGGGGGAACCTCATCTCTATGGCAACACGGTGTGTGTATCAACTAAGCCCCGTCGCCTAGCAACCCACGGCAGCAGAGCAATAATAATAATCATAATAATAATAATAATAATAATAATACAGGAGATAAACAGGCGAATAAAGGTTAGAAGGCAGACATTTTATTAATAAAGACTTGTTTTTTTGTGTGTGGAAAATACAGGTTTACACTTACAGATCAATGGGGGAAAAAAACAACAAGTCCAAGTATTTGGTAGCAGACAGACAGAAAAAAAAAAAGTACACAATTTTTTCCCCCACCTTTTATCATCAGGACAAATTAAGTCTGCAAATGACGGAGAAAAAAAAACACACAGTATTTCTAACAGGCACATTCACATAGTCACTGCCAGCTCATTCTCTAGCGAGTGCAAACAAAATGCTTACGACATGTACACAAGCTGTGGTAGACTGCATGGCGCGGATGGGAGACTGTGTGTGTGTGTGTGTGTGTGTGTGTGTGGAATTCAGACTCAGACACCTGACGCCACCCCATATCCTTTCCCTCCCCTCCGCCGCCGTCCCCCCACGCCCCGTCGGTAGACATCAACAAAGTCACAGAAAGTGTGTTTGGAAAGCGATCGTACAAAACTGATGAGGCTGGACGCTATAATGACGACAACATAGGGTTGTCTGGACTTCAGGGACTACACCCCCCAATGTGCTGGTTACCACGCCCCCCCCCTAACAAAATTAATGTATTTCTCTACTGGATACAAAAATAAAACTGTGCTTATCCCCCCCCCCCCCGCCCCAAAATAGACCCGGGGACCGTCTCCCGTCACTATAAAAGTCTTCAATTAGATTAAATGTTGTTTGGAAATGCAGCAACGGTTCATTGTCAGGTTGACACCACACCTCATTCCCTTTGCTTTAAGTGGCATCATTAGCAGTCCCCCGGTTCCTGGCTTGAAATGCGTTCAAATTGGTAAATGGAAGTCTTATCTGAATTCATTTCAACTGACCGAAAAAGGTCAGGATGCAAATGTCCACTGGCGATTTTATGTTATACTCGAAAGCATCACCGGTATTTAATAAGTCGAGCATTACTAAAAGCACTGCAGTGCTTAAAAAGCAAAGGTACTCAAGCGATATACCGAGCCAATGCAAATGGACGAAGTCATGCTTTCAATGCAGCGCAAGCAGCTAAACGCTACCTTTACACGAGGCCGGACGCCGCAGCCCACTGTGTCGTCAACGGTGACACTCTCCCATAAAAAGGAAACCGATGACCACCGCGACTTCCAAAGTGGACAACGTACGTCCGTTGGTCGTCTGTGAAGCCAAAACTGGTAACACTCACAACTCCCTTGTACTATACAATTAAGTAACTTTCAAAAGAAAAACGTTTAAAAACCAATAGAGGAAAAACAATATATATAGAAGAGCTACACTGGTAACTACAATTAATTTGTGGGCGATAGTTTGATAAAATAAACAACTAAAACATGTTCAAAATGTCACTTTGTGCTATGACCTCAGATCAAGATGGCCTATTTATTGTTAGCGGGTGAAGGTGAAGCAATTATCTCTTTGCTTGACCACAACTTAGGTTTGTTCCCATCAATACGTTTTGAGGTTGTCTTCCATTTTTTTTCTCTCTCTCTCTCTCTCTCCCTCTCTCTGTTGTCGTTGTTCTCATTTCTATCTCTTGCCCCTCTTATTGCCGACGGGTGGCTTCTTGAGCTGGAGGGCGCCCGGGGTGCCGAAGCCCACCGCTGGGGGGTTGGACACGCCGAACATCAGCCCGGCCGAGGCGTTGATGCCCGGGTTGCTGAAGTTGAAGCCCGAGGTGTTGCTGCTACCGAAGCCTGGATCGGACGGGAGAGAGGGAGAGAGACGGACACAGACAGAGAGAGGGGGTTCAAAATGGATAGGGAAGAAGTTAACAAGAGATAACGTCTACCAGAGTTAGAGAGCGAGAGTGAGTGAGAGGGAGAGAGAAGAGACCATGACTTTTCCAAGACAGCTAAATAGATCATTTGAATTGTCCACATTGTAAAATAACATGGTATTATTTACCATTTAGAATACAATCTTATCCAACGTGACTTGGAGCAAAGTCAGATACATATGGATTAAGGAGCAATTAAGGAGCAGGTAGAGGTTAGGCATATTGCTAAAGGACGCCTACCGGTACACTGTGCACACAGGGCATCGAACCCAGTCATTTTCAGGTTGGGTGTCAAACACCACTATCCTGCCCCCGAAATGAAATACGTTTGTTTTGGTTTTCCTCGTAAATTTGACACAGGTATGCGTGTTGTGTGTGTCTCCCCGAGGCGTGCCCCGCGTCATGTGCATGTACCTGCACTCAGACTGCCTCCTGTGGGCTTACTGGTGGAGAAGCCGAAAGATGAGCCCCCCGTTCCCACCCCGCCAAACCCCGGACCCCCACCATAACCTGTGGTGGAGAGAGACAGGGAGGGTTAACTCTGGTGCGCGCGCACACACACACACACACACACACACGCACACACACACACACATGTGCACACAGAGCAAAAGAGTCCCAGAAAGTAGCAGCAGAGCTTCTAATAAGAGGCACACAGTCACACATGAATAAATATTTTCACACACACCGCCAGGCCACCACTGCCATTAAGAGTTAACAATGCGAAACACAGCGAGTCAAAGGATGGATTGCGCTGCACTGCCATTGCACAGCCTGAGGAAAAAGGAAAAAATAAAATAAAATAAAGAACGCATGGAAAAGCACATCTAATTGGAGGCTAAATCGCATCCGGACCGCTGACAAAAACCACATTGTCGTGTGGCGAGTGTCCGCTGGCCCCTGTAGTCACACAGCACGTAACGATGTTAACTGGTGGTTTGGCTGTTCACGGTGAGAAGGCGATATGATTGCGGAACTACAATCGACTTGGGACATAGGCGCGGGCCTGATGTCTTAAGCAACCAAACTGTCAGCAACATCGCTGGTTCTCATGCAGCCGTCTTACTAATGTGTATGCGTGGCGTTTACTTGAGAGCGAAAAAAAAAGTACAGAAAGGAAACTACAGATGTCTAAATGTGGATTTGAAATCCAGGAGTAGGCCGGGGAGAGCAGTTCAAGAATGCCGGAGGGAAAAATAGTCAGCTATTCAAACGGTTTTCCTACAGCCATCACTTTTGCTTGTGATAAAAAAAAGATTTGAACTCAAGTGTTGAACTAAAGCAGATCGACCCACATCTCAATCAACCGAGGGACTTTTCAGATTTTTTAAATCAATTTGATCTGAAATAAATTTAAAAAAAAGTGATGGCTGCAGCAAAACCTTTGTGTATTTTATAATACAAAGTTTTTTCATATCGAAACTATTTAGAGGAATAGTTTAAGAATGTGAAACACAAACAGGAAAACAATTGGTTTGATGAAACATGATGACAAGATTAACAGAGGTAGTACCTCCAAGGCTGGAAGAGCCCAAGTTAGTACCGACTCCCGAGGCAAAGGGGTTTCCGAACCCTGCCCCCAAGGGTGCCTGGGTCCCTGAGTCAGAGGGAAGAAGAGAGAGGAGAGAGAGGGAGAGAGAGAGAGAAAGAGAGAGAAAGAGAGAGAGAGAGCATACGCTTTACTCCTCCAAAGCCGCGAGTTCAAGTTTGACTTTGAAATAACTGGAGCAAACACTAAACTAACATTATGTAAAGCAGGCTAAATAATCCTAACTTTAATCAAATATGTTATATTTGTGCAAGTTTGCATTCTACGTGTGTATTACTTAACTTTAACTTTAAAAGCTTGAAGTAGTAAACTAAATAAGCTAGTCATAGCAACACTGGCAACCTTATACATTATTTGGAAGCCTCGACTGATAATTGGGAGAAAACCAACCAATTTTGATTAATTGAACGATTTATACATGTATCATCAACAAGATTGTATCAAATGTGTGCCAAGTTCATAAGTAAATATTTGACATGTCTTTATCAGAGCTGAAACTACACTATTTAAGACCCGAAATATTGTTGCCGACACACTTTCAGGCATGCATGACATGATCAGGTTGAGGTGGCTCGGCAACTGGGCCCGCCTCTCTGAACCGTTTATACGACACCCGTTCCGTGACGGGAGTAAGTCATGCTAGGCAATGTCTGTGATTTTTAGATTTTTAGTTTTTGTGAATTAATCTTGTGTGAAGAGAACAGCGATCATTAGCAAGTATTGGACAATTAGAAACGCAGGCTTCCAAGGAGGCTGAGAGAGTCTTCTATCGAACGTGACCAAAGATAGTCGTCACATAAATCATAAATAACATAACAATTGGTACAGAAACAAGCGCACATACTATTACAATGTTGAGCTACTTTTGTGTGGCTCATGAAAATAAACTTTATAAAAATCGGGCTGTTCTCAATTGGTGACTTTTTCTGCAACTGTTGTGTATAGGGCGATGACCACCATTACGTTGATAAAATAGATTAGCAGAAGTTATGTCGAGAGGCAGAGCCATCCGGACCGTTTTAGGGCCGTGTCGTGTGCACTTGGCATAAGATGTCATTTTTTTTTTGTTGCTAGTTCTTTCACTCAGAAACCTGTCTTGTTTCCTTTTAGCCACACACCCAATTTTGACATGGTTTCCAATCAGTCTACATGTTGAAAAGCTCAAGTCAAAAAGAAACAAGGACAAAAAGGTTTCTTCAATTAAAAATGGATTTATTGTCAGTTATAATATGCAATTCCATTTACATAATAAAAACAAGGTTGTTTTTTTTAACAGAACTGATTGTTAATTCCTAGCCACTATTGCATTTGACACGTTTTTCAAAAACCTCCAAGATTGAGAGTGAATGAACTAGCATATGCCCAAAAAATGCATCACATGAACCAGTAATTTAATAAAGCTTAAGAAGGCACACCATAATCATATATTAAATATACTGTATTGACAGGCATAGGTTATATAGGATTAAACACACGCATCTATAAAAACAAAAGCATTCAAGATTTAGATCAGAGATATGAATGTAGCATCTGTGGTTCCCTGTCAAGTGTTCACCACTACATGAAAAGGGGAGAGGGAGGGGGTGGATGG
>JAOPJI010000098.1:7891278-7906278 GCA_027122695.1 Merluccius productus
TGTGTGTGTGTGTGTGTGTGTGTGTGTGTGTGTGTGTGTGTGTGTGTGTGTGTGTGTGTGTGTGTGTGTCTACACAGGTGGAGCAGGTTCGCCTGTTGGACCGCTTCAGCAGCAAGTCCACGAGCGGCACGCTGTACCTGACGGCCACACACCTCATCTTCGTGGAGAGTAACCCTAGCAGTCCCTCAGCCGCAGCACAGGAAATATGGGTCAGTGTGCGTGCGTGTGTGTGTGTGTGTGTCTGTCTGCAAGAGGGGATTACCTTGTTTGCACTGTGAGAAATAGGACATTGCTACATTTGAGATGTCAGCCTATGGGGCCAAGCATGTTGGCACAAAAGCAGAGCCCTAATTGGACGCCACGCCACCATGGCAAAAGGATTGGCTTGTGCTGTAAACAAGTGGAACCCGAGTCACTGTTAATAGGAGTTGGCAGATAGCATCCCCATGGCAACGCGATTTGGCCCTGCTATAAACGAGTGGATCCCAGATCACTGCTATTAACTTACTCTTTAACTGCTAGATAAGCCAGTTAATCTATATTAGTGGTACTGGTAAGCAAACAAAACGTGTCGCTTTTGGCACTAATGTTTCCCTTTTCCAAAAAAAACCAAAAGAGAATGAGATAAGAAAATAAAACGTAATTTCCTTGCCAGAAGGGCACTTTCAAGCAGGAAATGGTTTCGGAGGAGTGTTTCTCTGCATTTCCAAAGTCAGCAAAAACCTCGTCCCTGCTTTATGCTGAGGCCAGGAAACCCTTTTCCTTTACTTCTTGTGTGCGAGTGTCTGTGAACAAACAAACACACAACATAAACATAAATAGGCAGAACGTACCTCTACTTGCTCAAATATAATATACCATTATACCAAAATATAACATACCGACATGGTATTACCATCTGACGCAACAGTGGGTTAGTTCTGCATGCTATGACCACCTATGTAATACATAGACATGCATGAGACTGCATGTCTATCAGGCAGGAAGTACATTATTATGATTATTATGATTATTATTATTATGATATTGATTATTACATAATGCAGATGATTGAGTGCTTTTAGGATTGTAAAGGGTGACATCCTCTGGACGAAGTCGTCAACCTTAACACAGCATATGATGATTTATTTTAGTCAAACTAAACAGAGTTCAGTCCATTGATGCGAAGACTAAAGTCCCAGTGTCCTCCTTGTGCTCCGCTCTCCTTCCAGGTCCTGCACCACCACATAGCCTCGGTGGAGAAGCTGTCCCTGACCACCACCGGCTGCCCGCTGGTAATCCAGTGTCGTAACTTCCGCGTGGTCCACTTTGTGCTGCAGAGGGAGCGGGACTGCCACGACATCTACAGCTCCCTGCTGCGCCTCCTCAGACCTGGTGGGTGGTGTGTGTGTGTGTGTGTGTGTGGGTGTGTGTGTGTGTGTGTTTGTGTGTGTGTATGTGTGTGGGGGGGGGGGGGCCACCATGTCTGTTTTGTCTGGCCACAGTCTAGTCACAGTGTGCACTGCGATTTGAAACCAAGTTAATGTGATATGAAATCAATTCATAACATGAGTTGTTCAGATAATTGTTTGTTGTGTATATTCAATAGTAAACACAAAAAAGCAGCATGTGGGGTTTCTGGTACGCAATAGACCAAGAGATGCAGGTGTGCTTACATATTTACATGCATGCACACGCACATTGCACACACACATACACACACACACTGTGAAAAAAAAGAGGTTTCCACTTCACGGCATGTCATGGTTGAAGCACACCATATGCGTTTACATCTGCTATTTTGCACATATTTTGTAGTGTGTTCATTAAAGGTCATCTCAAATTCTCCCTCTCCCTCTCCCTCTCCCCCTCCCTCCCTTTCTCCCTCCCCAGTCTCCTATGAGGAGCTCTATGCGTTCTCGTACAACCCCAAGCAGAACGACCAGCAGCGGGAGGAGGGCTGGCAGCTCATTGACCTGGGGGCAGAGTACGAGAGGATGGGTGTCCCCTGCGACCAATGGCAGCTCACCGACGTCAACAGGGACTTCAAGGTGAGAGCAGTCCCATTGGAAACGATGCCGTGTGATCTCGTGTAACTTCTCTATCACTGATGGGGGGCTTTATTTTACTTGTATTGTCCCACAGCCAAGGTTAGGCCAAAGAACACAAATGCCAAAGAAACAAGCATGACGAACAGGTCAAGATCAGGTCGAGGACCCACCCTCCCTCCCAACCAGTCTTGTATAAAATGCACAGGGAAAAGTCTTTGTACTGTAGGGCCTTAATTCTTTTACAAAATAATTAGAAATGGGTGACATGGACACAGGAAGGAGGAGTAGGAATTCCCGGGAAATAATAGATGGCGTGTTAACATCAATCAGTCCTCAACAGAATAGCCTTTTGTATCCTTTGCACTCAATTCACTCAATTCACTCACTCCATCGCTTGCCTCCATGTTATACCCAATGTGCTCCAGCAGAGGGCACCACAGACTCAATTTGGTTGTGTCATCTTGCTATAGCTGTAGTCCCAGCTATAACACCTACAGCAAACTGTTTTTTAGCCAGCCTATTACAAAACCTTAAAGATTAACCTGTGTGTGTGTGTGTGTTCAAGGTGTGCGAGACGTACCCCCGCGACCTGTATGTCCCCATTACGGCCAACAAACCCATCATCGTGGGGAGCTCCAAGTTTCGGAGCAAGGGCCGTTTCCCAGTGCTCACGTACTTCTACCAGGAGAAGAAGGTACCCGGGCTCTTCTTTGCTCTCTTGTTACCAACTGCTCCCACCAGTACAATGTGTTGCCGCATTTCCGTGTACAATGTTTGCATACCTGTGTTAACCCTCCTGTTTTCCCATGAGTCTCACGTATTTGACCCTTCTCTCCCACCGTCCTCCTGTTTAAATGTTTTCCCGTAAATCTTCCCATTTTTAACCTTTCTTATAAAAGTTTTAAAGAACAAAAACCATTTAATAACCACCTAATTGTAGTCACTTAATGTAGGAACTAGTTAACCCAATACTTGCTGCACTGATATTTTAAAGCAAGTGGTTGCCATGGTGATTTTAGGATTCACTGTCTGCACCATTGTCTAAATGTAAAGAGGCATGTGGACAGTGGTAGGGTTGGTGGGACGGCCCAGAGTGGTGCGCTGGAAAATGTCACTTACTTTTAAGAGCTGTCTCTTCTTATTCTCCACCTGAATCCACCTACATGTGAGCGACAAACCAGGACAAATCCAGGAAGAAACTGGAAACACAAAAGCCACAAGACAAACAAGTCTCATTGTGATTAATGACTAACCATGATGTTTGAACAGCAAACACTAGCAAAACCATGCTGTAAGCAACAGGAGTTAGATTTTGTTGAGCAAATATTTGGTAAGGTTTTCCATGACCAAAACGTCATGACCCAAACACTTTTTTGCTGATTAACCCTTAGACCAGCGGCCTAAGGCTTTTTTTTTTTTTGCTAATAATATATTTTGAAATAATATGTTCTAGTGACTTAGTGAAGAATTTAGCCGGTTTGCTAAGACCCCAGGTTAATTGTTGACATTGTCTATGTCAAGATATAAATCAGCCATGATTTTTGCACTACTCACCCCCCTGTCGCGTTGTACACGCGTTCTGAAATTGGGCAGTTGGCGGGCCGACATCCACTCTATTCCAAACGAGTGTTTCGCCGCTCCCATAGCTGTCTTTTGTTTTGTCCAACACAAGTAAGCACGTACAAACTGCCCTGGCTAAGTAGTTTTCTCCATTCGTGCCCACAATCGGACAATTACACGAGTTTCGATTCTGCGTTTACACGCCACTGCTCATGCTCATGGACTAAGAGGCGCGCAGTTAAGACTTCTGAGCGAAGACGGTGGCTGTGTTTTTGGCAGTGTAATAATTCAGAAGTCTGAGTGCAGAGAGCAATAATTCAATAAGTCGCGAGGGTAAGTGTAGGAGGGGAGTGTTTTTTTTTGACTGATTGGAAAGCAGCCTAAGCATTCACTTCCGAATCAAAATGGAGTGCTCAGTTCCCGGTTGTATGACATTGAGACTGTCAACTGAACACAAATTTCACTTTTTCCCCACTGAGCCAGACCATTGACTTTCCCGGCAAATTGATTTCTGTTGCGTCCTTATGCCTCCTCAGTCTATCCCTCACCGCCTGTCTGATTTCAATTTGTTCTGCAGAGTACTCAGGTTTGTTAAAGTACGGTGGAATGGTCCACGGTCCACCAAATGCTGCTCTTTCATAAAACTCGTCAATGTCTGAGTCACACATTGTTAAATGAGAGAATTGCTGAACTCTTAATACATTGTTCAGTTGGTAGCCGAACATACAGCCACTATCTTCACTCATACGTCTGTGAGCATGAGCAGTGGTGTGTAAACACAGAATGGAAACTTGTGGATTTGTTCGTTTGTGGGCACTATTGGAGACTAACTACCTAGCCAGGGCAGTTCATATGCACTTACTTGTGTTGGCCGAAACAAAGATACAGCTAAGGGAGCTGCTAAGTTTGTTTGGAATAGAATTGATGTCAATGACGCCAATTGTTGTTTATTAGCGCTACGCTCAGCGTCTACAGTCTGAATAGGAAGTAGTGGTTATTACGTCAGCAGCACTTCAGGTTTTTATAGAAAATATATATATCCTGCTCCGTTTCTCAATCCACCAAAGGGGTTGAAGACCCCTGCCTTTTACTTCACAGAGTAAAGTAATACATCTTTAATCAAGTCAGTACTGGTAACAAGTAAAACGGGTAACAAGTAAAAGCAGAATGTATTGCATTTATTGTTGTGAGTTTGTAGCCTGCTCAATGTAAGCGAATGGATGGATTGCGTCGTAATAAACATAGGGTTATGGCATTTTGTTAAGTCCCTTATCAAATGTATTTGATGGTGGTTAAGTAGATTTTAAGCCAAATAGCAAAATAGGTGAAATATTGCGTCAAACCTTTGGGTGACATGCTTACACACAGAGACATGCACACAGAGACATTTAACTACCTGCTATGTCTTTTTATTTTATTTTATTTTTTACAAATGATGCCAGGTCAAGTGAAAGCTAAAGGGTTCAATCATGTAAACCCTGTGCTCTGATTGGACGCAGGCGGCCGTGTGCCGGTGCAGCCAGCCCCTCTCCGGCTTCAGCGCCCGCTGCCTGGAGGACGAGAGCATGCTGCAGGCCATCAGCAAGGCCAATCACAACAGCCGCTTCGTCTACGTCATGGACACCAGGCCCAAGGTATCGGCCAATCAGAGCGATGGGAATCCTGACAAAAATATCTGCAGTCCACAGTGGTCGACCAGATTTTAAATGATTGATTGAATCAAAAAATAATTGAACTTTTAATTTGCTTTTTAATAACATTGCTTAGTTCACTCAGCATATTTGAAAATAATATAAATATGTGAAATACAATTAAAGAGAGAATCAAGCACATTTGTTATTGCCCTCGTGCTAGCTGAATGCGCTAGCTAACCGCGCGGCGGGGAAAGGCTACGAGAATGAGGACAACTACTCCAACATCCGCTTCCAGTTCGTGGGCATCGAGAACATCCACGTCATGAGGGCCAGTCTACAGAAGTTGCTCGAAGGTTAGACGTCTGTGTGTCTACTGTCGATAAAACACATCCACATGAAGACATAACACAATTTCCATTGTGATTAACAATAAACATACAAATACTAAGTATTTTACTTTGTACCTGCATCTACTTTTGAAAAAGTAAAAAACACACATGTCAAGTATTACAAATAAAAAAAATCATAAATCAAGAAACTATTAATTAACTTAAATATATTTTTCTGTTTCCCTCTCTCTTTACTTCTAGTGATTGGGTCTCGCTCTCTGTCCATGAGTGACTACCTGATGGGAATAGAGAGCTGTGGTTGGCTACGGCATATCAAGGCTGTGGTCGACGCAGCCATATTTCTCACCAAGGTAAGTCCATACCCCTCCTCTACACCAGTGTTTTTCAACCTGTGTTACACGTACCAATGGTGGTACATGAGTGTACTGCTGGTGGTACGTGGCATTTTATTCTTGAAATAGACACATTTATATAATATAAGTAATATCAAATATAATATAGATAATTGAAAATGAATATATTCTAAATATTATTCAGTGAATATAGTTTTATGACTTTTTATTATTATCAAAAATGGTGTGGCTTTGTGCGTTTTTCATCAAATGTTTTCCATTTATGTGTTGTGACTTTTTCTTTCCACTGTTTCCCAGGCCTTCTTGTAGTAATGTGTGTGTGTGGTTGTGTGATTTCATTTAGAATTCCATTTATAATTCACTCATTTTTTTCATTTAATTTAATTTAACATATTGTATGAATGTCTTTCTGTGATACAAAGTATTTCCAGGTCAATCTATTTACCATAATCTACAATCAGAGTAGATAATGAATGCCAGAAGGGGGAATATAACAAAGATTTATTATTTCCAGCCTAAATGCTATGTCTAATTTGCACTGAATGAATATGTCCCATAAAAAGGTTGAATAATAATTAATTAAACTCTTCTTGGGCTCTTCTAAGAACAATTTCAAGTCATTGTATTTGTGTATGGCTCTGCCAACTGAAATGGTTCCCGACCCCTGGGGCCTCGTGTACAAAGACTTGCGTGGATTTCCTACTGAAACTTGGCGTACGCCAAAACCCTGAAACTGCCGTACGCACAAATAAATTCAGCGTGGAACATGAGCGTGGAAAAACGTTTTTGTGCGTACGCAACCTTCGTACATGAGGCCCCTGGTCTCTGGACTAATGTCTGTGTGTCTATTCCAGGCAGTGACTGTAGAGGGCGCCAGTGTGCTAGTGCACTGTTCAGACGGGTGGGACAGGACGGCGCAGGTGTGCTCCCTGGGAGCCCTGCTCATGGACCCCTACTACCGCACCATAAAGGGCTTCATGGTACCTGCTCACCACGTGCACAAATCGAACGCACACCGGAAACTGACACACTCTCACAGATTGAAATGTTGAAATGACACGGGGTCATTCTGGACTTCAGAATCACAAGAATGTCATTGTCCAGAGAATGTCCCTGTGTCAAGATGCTTGCACACTGCCCGAATAAACACCAAGAAACACCAGCAAACACAACATCTGGCCAGTGTGCCGTACCTGTTGGTGGCTGTGAGCTGTTTTTTGGCGAACATGTCGAATCGGTGTTGGCCAACATTGTTCAGTTGGGTGTTGTTGGTGTTTGTCGGGGCAGTGTGCAAGCACCTGTAGTTTATATTGTACACATTTGATGAATACAACAACTTTGACTTTGGCTTCGACATAGGACTATAGTGATTTCATGTTGCTGCTGTTGATGCATACCCCACCGCTAATCGCTAAGATGTCTTAGTTTGGCAGGAAGTTGAGTGGAAAACTGGCGTAGAGTTGCGCTGATGTTGGAATCTGTCATCATCATCTATCATTGGCTCAGAATCTGATGTTCTATTGAGGAAAAGCTTTCTAGACCGGTACTGTGTACTCCTTAATGTCAGCTCATTCCAGGAGTCACTCAGAGGTCTTAAAAACAGACTGTCTATTTTTTTTTTCTAGGTCCTGATTGAGAAAGACTGGATCTCATTTGGCCACAAGTTTGCCGACAGGTGGGATGTCTTAACTTGCTTATTTAAACTGTTTTCATTGAATTCCAGCAGCCTCTCACAAGCAGAATAACCCATCTATCTTTGTTGTAATTCTTGAAACATACATTTGATGCATGGCTGCTTTTATGAATGGCATTATTAACACTGCGTTATCTCATCGTATCTTCTCATCATTAGTTGTAAAACCTTTAGTTGTTTCTCTGGCATAACGAATGACAATTGCTCGTCTTTTGTCTTGGTCTATGTGACGCTGGCCCTTGTCCTGTTGCTAGGTGTGACCAGTTGGACGGAGACCCTAAAGAGGTGTCCCCCGTCTTCACGCAGTTCCTGGAGTGTGTGTGGCAGCTCACCGAGCAGTTCCCACAGGTGTGTGCGTGTGTGTGCATGCCTTTGTGTGTTGTTTTTGTTGTAACACTAACATGACAGAGACACGCATCTTTTAATGACACGTGTAATTTTATTGTGTCACTAATCCCTCAGGCATTTGAGTTCAGCGAGTGGTTCCTGCTGCAAATCCACGAGCATGTGCACTCGTGCCAGTATGGCAACTTCCTCGGAAACAACCAGCGACAGAGAGAGGAGCTGCAGTGAGTCCCAGTCGACACACACACACACACACACACACACACACACACTGTTATTATCAGGGTATAGTTGGCAGTGCCAGCCAATAGTACCAAAGCTTAACTGGAGTGTGAGCATTCACACACATGCACCAAGGATCAATAGAAAGGCATGCTGTCTAGCAGAAACCAATCCTTGCATAGCACCATATACATCTCCTGTCCCTCTCTCTCTATCTCTCCAGGCTGAGGGAGAGGACCCACTCTCTGTGGGCCTTCCTGCTAGGCGAGCAGCAGAACTACAACAACCCTTTCTACAGCAGCGCCTACGGCAAAACACACCCTGTTCTGGAGCCGTCCACCCTGCCCTACCATTTCAAGTCAGTGCTTTACCTAATGTTTTATTTGTTTATAATTACACAGCATTGTTCTACGGTCCGTTATTTCTGAATAGCAGTCCACTACGTATAACAGACCGTTGCTATGGACGCTATTTCTAACTGTAGAATCTATAACAGACAATTTTTTTTATGAATGTAGTTGAAATGATTTAGTTATCTCGTGGTTTGTTTACATGATGTAACAAGAAGGGATTATTTAATGGATTCAGTGGGCGACAGTCGGACACTCGCTTGCTGTCGGGACAGGGTGTCGGACAGAACGAAAGATTGAGTAAGTTCGGAGCGACATCTCCTATTCGTACTCCGATACCTCGACCCATTTTGGCCACAGCCACAGAGTTCATATGTTCAGACCCAGAGGAAGTGCTGTCAAGCAGAATTCCAAGACATTTGGCACGATCCACCTGCAGCCCAGGCTCTGCTGACAGATTGCAACTTGGCATCAGGACAGGATGAGTCAATCTCTCTCTTGATTCTGTATTCCCCTCATGCCATGTTTGCATTGCTATCCACCCACATCCTGCAGTCATTGTCTTCATTGTGGTGTCCCTTTCCCACAGCTTGTGAAGGCGCAGGTAGGGGTTAGACGAGGCAGTGGATACAGAGACAGCTTGTTAAGGAGCAGGTAGGGGTTACACAGTGAATACACAGACCGATTGTTAAGGGGTCCTTTCCTTGTGGAAAACAGTTATTGTTGCTTTTAGCCATAGTGCCTTAGTCAACTAATCTGAGGCTGTGTTGCTGACTGGCCATTGTGGCAGCTATGCATTATGCAATGGAATCAAAGAGCTTGAAATAACGGCGATAAACCCAGTCCTCCTATCAGTAGATCCTAACTATTAGGGCAGCACCCGAAACAATGAGTAGAACAGCGTAAATGTAATGAATAATGTGTACATTCTCCTTTGTGCATTTAAATAGTATTGTAAGTTGCACGCAGGGCGTTTAAGCAATAACACACGAGGCACGAGGGAGTTCTGTGATACTGAATATCAGCAACAGCCATGCTGGTATTCAGTATAACAGCACTCCCGCTCTTGTGATATTGCTTAAATGTGCCCTACGCCACCTTACAATACTATCTAAATGCGCAAAGGAAAAAGGTGAACAGGCAGCCTTGCTCAGCCGATAGAGGATGTGCATAGAAAGATAAATGGACCAGATAAATCTCACAGGGACGAACACTAGCACACTGTTTTGAGAAGTTATTTTCTCTAAAGAAGTCTTGAGAAGTTTTTTTTGCTTTTCTAACCCCTAGAGGTGTGAGGAGTGTGATGTGGCCCTCTGTTCCATTGCCGACGGGAACTGCTTCGCGACATGGCACAACTGACGTTTTGGTTGATTGGCTGATTGAAAAACTAGTTTTAGATGTGTGTTAGTTTATCCACTTAGTTATGTTAGTTATTTGTGTACCTTTTTTCCCTGATTACCAAGACTTGGGAGAACAATTTCCAAAACCCCAAAATCTCACTCATTAGTGTTCTGTCGTTTGAATACATTTCTGTGAGATTACATTTCTTTTTTTTTTTCTTTTGTCATTATGGTCATTCTACATTCATGGCAGCATGCATATTCTGATAGCCCAGGTTGTCGTGAAAAAAAAGATGTATATAACCTGTGCATTATAGGGTTGAGTACAAGCATTATTACACAAGGAGACCAGGTGGACTAAAAACAGAAAAAAGGCTTAGACCGCAGGGGGTTAAGGAGCAGGTAGGGGTTAGACAGTGGATACAGAGACAGGTTGTGAAGGAGCAGGTAGGGGTTAGACAGTGGATACAGAGACAGGTTGTTAAGGAGAAGGTAGGGGTTAGACAGTGGATACAGAGACAGGTTGTTAAAGAGCAGGTAGGGATTAGACAGTGGATACAGAGACAGCTTGTGAAGGAGCAGGTAGGGGTTAGACAGTGGATACAGAGACAGGTTAAGGAGCAGGTAGGGGTTAGACAGCGGATACAGAGACAGGTTGTTAAAGAGCAGGTAGGGGTTAGACAGTGGATACAGAGACAGGTTGTTAAAGAGCAAGTAGGGGTTAGACAGTGGATAGAGAGACAGGTTGTTAAGGAGCAGGTAGGGGTTAGACAGTGGATACAGAGACAGCTTGTGAAGGAGCAGGTAGGGGCATCTTGCTCACGGAGCCTTAGAGATTGTGTATATAGTATCTAATGGTGTACATTTGTGGTGGCATGTGTGTCTTGTAGGTTCTGGAGGAACATGTACCATCAGTTCGACAGGTCCATGCACCCGCGCCAGTCCATCCTGAAGACCATACACACATTGAAGGAGACCAGCCAGAAGACGGCGCAAACGCTTCAAGCACTAGAGCATGTGAGATCTCACCGACACCTTTACACACTGGAATTGATAGATTATTGATTAAATTGATTGAATTAACGATGAATTGATTATTGCCAATGAACCAAGTCCACCCTGTAATTACGTAATGTTCCACCATTTCTGGTGATTAGTGATTAAAAAAGTGGTTACTTTGGCTTGTAGGGTTGGTGTTAGTTCACTACGACAACTGTACAGTTTCCAACTTTTATTCAACTTCTCACAACCAAGTCTCTACAACAACTGGAGCCCCCTTTGTGTTTCACACCACAAAAATATACACAGCGCCACCGCCTGCGCAGCGGGAAACATAGCAAATGACAGTTGGTTCCCGAAACTCGGTCCCACTATGGCGCAGGTTCCTGCAAAGCAGATTTTGCTGCCTTATTTCGGTGCCATGCCCGAGCTGCCGATTGAAATATCCGCGCCCCCCGGTTCTCCGAAACCGCCACACACGCCTTCACTAACATTATCGTGGAGCGCATATTTTGCCAGAGAAGCAGACATGGTTATATTTGGCAAAATAACTGTTTTAGTAGAATAATGTGTATAAGACTAGAAGTTTGTACTTGGTATTTCTTTTGCTGTTATTTATTAGTATTGTAACATTTATGTACTGTTTAATTATTGTAGTGAGTTTTATTTATTATTCATGTATTCATATATTTTTCAATTTCTTTATGTTTGCAATAAAATTATTATTTTTTATTTTAAATTAAAAAAAGAGCCGGTTCAGTCACTGTTTAGGCACCGTTACTGTTTTAAAAGTCTTGTTTTAGCAGCGGTATCGAAGCGATACCCATCCCTGGTTTGTGATTCAGGAGTATTGCACTATTTTGTGTTGAAATACTTGCGAGTGCTTAGTCTTTTTTTCTTCGTTCCATCTCCAGCAGCTCCAGCAGCTGGGCGTGACTCCCGTGGTGACCTCTGCTCCCCCGGCGGCCCCCTCTCCTCCTCCTGCTCCTGCTCCCACCCGGGACCAGCAGCGCTCCCTGACCAACTCCCACCCCGACCCCTTCCCACCGCGCCCCAGCTCCCTCATCCTGGGGGCCCCCGTCAGCCGCAAGGAGGCCCAGCAACAAGAGGAAGAGGAGGAGGAGGAGGAGGTAGGAGAGGAGGCCACGGAGAGCACCGACACGGAGCGGACAGTAGAGGGCAGCAGCGACAGCGATAGCAGGAAGCAGAGTTACGGTGAGCTGGACGGGACATTCGATGATGGTGATGATGAGATGGCAAAGGCAGAGCCGGCCGTGGTCAGCCTGGAGTTTGGCATGGCTCGCATGACCTGCTGAGACCAACTATAGGGGGGATTGTGGGATACCAGATGTGTGTGTGTATGTGTGAGTGTATGTGTGTGCGGGCACCTACGTGTGTGTATGTGCTTGTGTCGGAAATCTTCAGTACATGATAACATTGTGATTGTGCTGAGGCTGAACGGGGATGGAAGAAGTGTACGTCTGTATAGTATAAATCTCTATTACACGCCGCATTATTATGGCATTCACTGCACTCAGACAAATAACTTGTTTTTTATTCATGTCAAATGCACTATAGAGAATTAATGAAATAAGAGAATAAATGGATATAACAATGAAAAGGCATTTCTATCTTTTTTTTATGGTCAAGTTGTATCACAGCCATTACATGGCTGTGTCTTGTATTATATTGGGAAAACACCCAAATGTTGTGGTTTCTGCTTCCAGTCAAATATGTTGGCACCAGACAGATTTAATTTAGTTAAACATGCAAATCCGACCCAAATCTTGTTTACAGAAATCTACAGCAATTTACAGAAATCTACAGCAAAGATAAGACCTCAAAATGATTAAAACATCCCGAAAATCTGCAAGTTGACATTTTACCCGAGGGAATCAAACCTAAATGAAGCAACCGAATTTGCCAATATTATAATTTCCGACCACATTATAGCTTGTCAACAGCTGACTGTGTAATGCATGTCTCACATTGATTGGATAATCTGAGTATCAATGTCAATGATCCTGTAATCCCATTGGTTGTTATGTCAGACAATAGGTTGGTAGCTGGGTGTCCTGACCTATATTTAGGGTCAAGGGTTAGGGTTGTGTAGACAATGTAGTTTACTATGCTTTACTATGCTTCATCAGCAGCATAAATAAATAAAATATTGAACTGCTGAAAATGGCTAGACAACCGCTTTTCCCTTCTTGAGAAAGCCAGTACCTCAGAAAATTAAAATTGCCTCGCTTCTTGGGGCAAGGATCATGTAGTGGCTAGGCTGACTCCCACCAAAAAAGGTTGTGGGTTCGATCCCCCACGTCCAAAGTCTACCTGTAGGCATTCTTTAGCCTACAGAAGATGCCAAATTCCGACCTGCTCCTTAATGACCCGTGCTCACTGTATGTCCCTTTGGATAAAACCGTCTGTCTAAGTGATAAATAGTAAATGGACTGCATTTATATACCGCTTTTCAGACCAGTGGCCACTCAAAGTGCTTTACAATTTCCCCTCACATTCACCCATTTATAGCCCATTCATACACAAATGCCTGTCACAATCCTGCCCAAGCCCAACCCACTACCTGTTTTTCCTGTGTCATTAGTCACCATTAGTCGGCTCTCTGCATTTGGTTTCACGTCTCTCTAAATTAATAATAATTATCCCTCACAAAACAACCAAACAAACCGCAGAACAAAATTACATGGGTGGCTGACAGCCAGTTAAAGGACATGTCAATACAGTTGGCACGGATAGTTATCCAAGGCTATTGCGCGAATAGATCCGTTAGCCTTATTTTTTTCTTCTTGTATATATATTTTTTTATGGTGATCGCTCTACGGTCCCTCGCTTGATTCTGATCCCATTCATGGTAAGTAAGACCTGTTAATGGAATCCATTCCTGAGCGACATTTAAATAAGGGCCTCTGTGTACAACTATATACAAATACTCCCTGCACAAATACCACCCCCATGTATTCCTAACCCTAATATATACAACTCACAATATATTCATTTGTGTGTGTGTGTGTGTGTGTATATTGTGGCAGAGTACACTTGGGCGGATCACAAATGTCAAACCAAGTCCTTTGCATATATTCAGTCTTCAATCATCAGTAAGCCCCTTTGTGGACTTACTGTGTGGACTGACACAGCAATGGCTGGTGATGATGTGAATGATGAGCTCATGCATGCTTGTCAAGGGGGGGCGCTGATGGTCCGCTCTCGTATCTCTAGAGCAGATACAAGACGTTACTCATGGGGAACACAGATACAGAGACTGGGTGTGAAGAAACAATTGTGAAATAGAAAAAAAACACATTTGTGTCTGTATTTTTGTACAGCACAGTTTTAGAGCATTTATCCACATTGTTCTCCAAATAAGTAACTTCATTCGATGTTGTGTTGTCAAGTTTGTTTCTGTCATGGGTTAGCGCTAGTTGGCCTTATAGTTTCTTCTATATAAAAATGTTATTTTTCAAATAAAATCAAACTCAAAACTAAGGCTACCCGGTGAGTATTTTTACACCACTTTATAACTTTTTTCACAACAAAAAAAGGCCACAGAGGACGCAAACTCAATTCCCAGCATTAGCACTGGATTTGTCACTTACTCATTTGTTATTTATAAGCAGCAATGTATATGTCAGTAACTATTACTATTAGTTATTGTACGAAACGACAACCAAACTGGATGCTAAGTGCTAGTTCAACTGGTTGTTATGGACTGGTTGTTACATAAAACACACACACACACACACACACACACGCACACGCACACGCGCACGCACACACACACACACTGGAGTTCAACAGTGTCCTTGCAAAGATGCAAAAAGTACACAAAAGTGGTCCTTGTTGGGAAGTCTTTCTAAACCTGTTGAGCCTTGTCCTATGAGTGGATCTCTGAATCTCTGATTTTCTAATTCCCATACTATATTCGATGTATTCATTTGAGGTTTTCTGGTTTCACGCTCTCATATGTTTGACCTTATAAGCTGGAAAACATGAGGGCGAAGTGAAAAATGTCGGGAATGTTATGTCTGGGACTCCTTTTGGCGTGTTGTTCATGGATCACCAGCACATATGACACGAATACACTTCATGGGGGCTTACCCGGAGCC
>JAOPJI010000098.1:8135208-8150660 GCA_027122695.1 Merluccius productus
CTCTCTCTCTCTCTCTCTCTCTCTCTCTCTCTCTCTCTCTCTCTCTCTCTATATATATATATATATATATATATGTACCAGTGCTTTGATTTTCCTCTTTTCTCCATTTTGTGCATCCACCGTGAAGCGTTGATTCGCAAGAGTGAGGCTCACTTATTGCTTTGAGTGACCAGACGAGAAGGGAGGGAGAGCGCTGGGTGGGGTGAGAGAGAGAGAGAGAGAGAGAGAGAGTGAGAGAGGGAGAGCGAGAGAGAGAGAGAGCGAGAGAGAGAGGGGAACTGCTATTGCTGTGTCTTTGTGTTGTTGCAGGGCTGGTAAATTGCAGTGGCAGACCATGGCGGGCCCTGCACTGCCTGTATCTTCAGATGAGGCTAATGAAAGATTTATCAGCGGCTGCAGCATTTACTAAATACAACCAGAGGCTGATCCCCCTCTGCACTGAGCCTTGCTGTTAACGTCACACACGCGCACACACACATACACACACACAATACTCACGCAGCTGCTACTGTACCACCGGCCGTGACCAAGCCATGGAAATTTAGCATCCTGTGCAGACACAGAAGTTGTTTAGGCGGCTGGGGAAATGTATATGAAGTAATGAAGTGTATAATATTACCATAACATTTAATGTATGTCTTGCTGTGATAATGAGTCTCCATGAGGTTTTTTTCTTCTTCTTTCCCCATTTCACATGTCCTCGGGGCAGAAAGGGAAAAAAAGCATTATGGTGGTGCATGTGGAAATAGATGGGAATAATACAGCAGGTCATGTCCATATGCAGGCCCTGTGGTGTCTCCATCTTGTCTGGGTCTCATTTTCATTTTTCAGTCCTGCTTAATATTAATTGAATAAGACTTGCCTCACCGTTAACTAACAGCGTGTTTGAGTCAAGATTGAGATTTTGATTGGTTTTGGTTTTCTACCATACCACGTAAGAAAATGTTGAAGCTAAATAAAGATTTTTAATCAATCAATGTCCCCTTTTTTGTATTGTTAATTAATTTTGGTGCTCCTCATACAGTATGTATGAACCCATGGGTACAAGGACATTGGCTTAATACTCTTTTTTTGGGGGGGTATTTTTCCTACAAAATGTATCCAAAATGTAAAATGTAACCTGCAAAACAGATACACAAGCATAACATACAACCTGTAAATAATGCTAGCATACAGTCATATCTAAACGTGTATTTTTGTTTGTCCTGTTCCCATCTTTCCTAGGGGTGAACGCCATGTCGAAAGAGGTGACCGCAACCAACGCCATGTCCAAGCGCTCCCTCATGCCCGACCGGCAGATCGACAGTCCACCCAAGAGGCCCAAATCCAACGAGGCCAAGATCTCCGTCAATGAGCAGGTAAAGGCAACGCCGCGGCGTACTGCGCGCCTACAAAGATCACGTGATGTCGGGCACACCTAGCACCAACTTTGCTGCACGGCGGCCGTTGGGTCAGGCTTTGTTATTGCTTAGGGAGGACAAACCGCTGTGCAGTGACAAGAAGCTCAACGGCAGATAAGAGCAATGCCAAGCTAAGCATGTAGCATGTTGCTGGCGCCATCGATCCACCAATGGGTTAAACCCAGTGTCTCCGTTGACTCCATGACAGGGCTTTTTAGCATCAAGCAGGCTCCTCTTTGTGCTCTTAAGTAGAATACCTGCGCTAGTCTTTGCGCACCCCCAACCCACCCCACCCCCTTTGCATCTCTTTAAATTATATGTGTTTTTAAATTAGATTATGAAGTATTAGCTTGTCTGCCTCTGGGCCCCTGCAAGCAGGGAGGACTTAGTCATTTCAGAAATGGATTCCATTAAGACAGGTGGTGGGGAGGCAGCCGTATGCAGGGTACTCTCGTCTAATGAGGGCGTAGGTGTAGTTTGGGAGGGTGCACACCTTTGTCATCGGTAATTTACTGATTAGAAATTCCAGGCAATGATGGTTTTCTTTTTGTTTTTTTTTTTGCTCATAAAATTGCATGAGTTGCAGGACTTAAATGAATTATATATGAAGTAAGGTTGATCAACATTTCCTGTGTTAAGTTGAAGGGGGGAAGGGACAGGGAGGGAGAGGGTGGGGAGATTACATGGCCATGAAGAGAAGAGTGGATCACACGCAGGTTATATGAGGAATATGTTAATATATTTGATTGTATCGTGTTTTTTGGCCTTGAGTGGGGATAGATGTGATTTCTGTTTTGTTTTTCTTTATAAATGTGATAAAAAGCACCAAAAAAAAGCAAAGGGAAGATAGACGATACACTACTCTGCTCAATATATGCAAAATGTTTCCAACACACTGAGGCTTTCTTTGTAATATTATTATCATTATTATTATTATTATTATTATTATTATTATTATTATTATTATTATTATTATTATTATTATTATTATTATTATTATTGTGACTTCTGTTATTTCTCTCTAATCATTTTACATTTTGCATCCTGTGATTTCAGGTCCAGCAGTGTCCGTACTGCAATTACAGCAGCAAAGATGCAAACCGTATGCAGCTTCATGTGATGTCCCAGCATTCAATGCAGCCGGTGATCCGCTGTCCGCTGTGCCAGGACGTCCTGAGCAACAAGATTCATCTGCAGTTGCATCTCACCCACCTGCATAGCGTGGCTCCTGACTGTGTGGAAAAACTGATCATGACCGTACGTTAGAGCATTTAGGAAAATGCTGTTTTTATTGGGTTGTTTTCTTAAATATATATATATATATATTGAAGATAAAATTAAGGCAATTTATCAAGCCTGCCCAGTTTTCCCTCAAGGTCAACTGTCTATATAATATTTCTCATGCATTTATATTGCGCTCCCTGGATACACTCTGTCTCACACACACACTCTTTGAAAAGCTCATTCTTAGACATGCTTTGCTTCAAATAGTGGAAACATACAGTTTCTTTGACCCAATATTTTATTTTAGCTGTAACCTTTCCAATATCATGCGTGTTAATACTACATGTCCTTTGTTCTTGATAGGTTGTTGGACCTGACACAATGACGCCAAATAATATTATACATCCCTCTCCCGGACAAGACAAAGCCCTGATGGACTCCCCACCTGCTCTCTCTGATGGGCCTGGAAAGTCTCAAGGTGAGTGTCTTGTATATGTATTTTTGTATGGTTCCATACATAGACCTATCTAATTATTAATTTAATTCACTTTGTTTTTAGTAAATGTTAATGCTACTGAAAGCAAGTGAACATGTGCATAATGTTATTATTTACCTTTAGTTAACCCTAGCTAAACCTACATTTTGTAAATATGTACACATATTTATCGATTTCTTATTATCTATTTTAGGAAACAACTCAAAGGATGAACTGATGATCACCCATGAGAAAACTGAAATGGACCAGGTGGAAGAGTTAAAGCCACCCAAGGAGGCCTCTGAGGCCATGGACTGGAAGAGGACCAGTGGGCATGGACATGACAGCAAGTCCCCGGACACCCTGCAGGACCATCTCAATGAGCTCCAAAGGCTCCAGCAGCAACAGCAGCAGCTCTCCGTCTCTGATCGGCATGTGTACAAATATCGATGCAACCACTGCAGCCTGGCCTTCAAGACCATGCAGAAGCTTCAGATCCATTCCCAGTATCACGCCATCAGAGCAGCCACGATGTGCAGCCTTTGCCAGCGCAGCTTCAGGACATTCATGGCCCTGAGGAAGCACTTGGAGAACGGCCACCCTGAACTGAGTGAGGCAGAGGTGCAGCAGCTCATCGGAAGCCTGCCACTGAATGGAGACATTACCGAGAGCGAAGCGAGGGCCTTAGAGGAAGCTCAGGCCTTCGAACATGACTTGGACAAAGATGACGAGATGGACCAGGAGGAAAAGCCCAGTCCTACAGGAAGTGACAGCAGCTCCTTGCTAGATGAAATGGGAGCAGAACCAAAACGTACCCTACCCTTTAGAAAAGGGCCCAACTTTACAATGGAGAAGTTTTTAGACCCTTCCCGCCCCTACAAGTGCACAGTTTGCAAAGAGTCTTTTACCCAAAAGAATATACTGCTCGTCCATTATAATTCAGTTTCTCACCTGCACAAGCTAAAGAAGGTCCTCCAAGAAGCCTCAAGCCCAGTACCACAAGAAACAAGCAACAGCATTGACAACAAACCATTCAAATGCAATATTTGCAATGTTGCCTACAGCCAAAGTTCAACACTTGAGATTCACATGAGGTCCGTGCTACACCAGACCAAAGCCAGAACAGCCAAAAGCGAAAGCAGCAGCAGTATCTCCGGAACTAGTGGCCCAGTGCCAGCAAAGAGCCCCGCGCCATCGGCGCAAGGGTCCAGCAACAACCACGACACTGCTAGGAGTGGAACACCTTCTATCAACAAAGAAAACTCAGTGGAAGCCAAAGAAAGTAACAGCAGCAACAACAATACTAAACAAAGCACGACTACTGATCTTGTCTCGGCTCAGACGAGCAGCCACCAGACTGCTCAGTCAAATGCCCAGCTACAGATGCAGCTACAGCACGAGCTCCAGCAGCAGGCTGCCTTCTTCCAGCCTCAGTTCCTTAACCCGGCATTCTTCCCCCATTTCCCTATGACTCCAGAGGCACTGCTGCAGTTCCAACAGCCCCAGTTCCTCTTCCCCTTTTACATCCCGGGAGCAGAGTTCAACCTTAGCCCAGAGCTGGCTCTACACTCTGCAGCTGCATTTGGCATGCCTGGCCTCACTGGATCATTCCTGGAGGACTTGAAGCAGCAGATGCAGCAGCAGCACCAGTTGCAGCAGGCTCAGCAACAGGCTCAGCAACAGCAGCAGCAACAACAACAGCAGCAGCAGCAGCAGCAGCAGCAGCAGCAACAGCAGCAGCAGCAGCAGCAGCAGCAGCAACAAGCCTCACAGAATCAGCTTCAGCAACAGAAAAACCAACAGTTGCAGAACCAAAAACCCAAAATGGAGCCTAGTGCCGTGTCTGTCTCTGATATCCAGATGTCCAGGGAGGCAGAAGACCACCAAGAGAAACATGAGGGTAGAGCAAAGACAGACAATGGAGTTGAGGCAGTCAATGATGGAGGAAAAGACAACAAAGAGTCGAAGAAATCAAAGTTCCCAGAGCCTTTAATTCCTCCTCCACGTATTGTGTCAGGAGCTAGAGGAAATGCCGCCAAGGCCCTTTTGGAGAACTTTGGATTTGAACTGGTTATCCAGTACAATGAGAACAGACAGAAAAACCAGAAGAAGAACAAAGAAGGAGCTGAACTAGTGGAGATCAATAATGATAAGCTTGAGTGTGGGATGTGCGGAAAACTCTTCTCCAACATGCTCATTCTCAAAAGCCACCAGGAGCATGTTCACAGCCAATTTTTCCCCTATGTTGAGCTGGAGAAGTTTGCCCAGCAGTACAGAGAGGCTTATGACAAACTATACCCAATTAACCCGGCTTCACCTGAGACTCCACCACCTCCTCCTCCACAACCACCACCACCACCTGCACCTGCGCCGGTTACAGCTCAGCCTCCACCTGCATCAATGACCAAACCGCAAACCCCAGCGCCATCACCTGTCCCTGTTCAACACCAGGCCCCACACCAGCCTTCCCATCAGGTGTCACCACCCCAGCCACCACCTCCTCCCCCGCCTCCTGCTCCCCCTGCACCCCCACAGGTGCAGCTCCCAGTGCCCATGGATATGCCTCTATTTTCGCCATTAATGATGCAGTCTGTCCAACACCCAGGCATGCCCCCACAACTGACCCTCCAGATGCCCTCCATGGAATCACTGACATCAGATCTTACGCAGTTGTGCCAGCAGCAGCTGGGCCTTGACCCGAACTTCCTCCGCCAGTCCCAGTTCAAGCGGCCACGAACCCGCATTACTGACGACCAACTGAAAATCCTCCGAGCTCATTTTGACATAAACAACTCTCCCAATGAAGAGCAAATTCAGGAGATGTCAGAGAAGTCCGGTCTGCCCCAGAAGGTTATCAAGCACTGGTTCCGTAATACCCTCTTCAAAGAGCGGCAGCGGAGCAAAGACTCACCATACAACTTCAGTATCCCTCCCATGACTACATTGGAGGATATACGAATGGAACCCCAGCTCAATGCGCTGGAATACTACAGAACGGAATCAGGAATGAACAAGAGGTCCTCCAGGACCAGATTCACTGATTACCAACTGAGAGTACTTCAAGATTTCTTTGACACCAATGCCTATCCTAAGGATGATGAAATTGAGCAGCTGTCCACTGTGCTCAACCTCCCAACTCGTGTTATAGTGGTGTGGTTTCAGAACGCTCGCCAGAAAGCCAGGAAGAGCTATGAGAACCAGGCAGACTGTAAAGACAATGAGAAGAAAGAGCTGACTAATGAGCGTTACATTCGAACCAGCAACATGCAGTACCAGTGTAAAAAGTGCAACATCGTGTTCCCACGTATCTTTGATCTCATCACTCACCAGAAGAAGCAGTGTTACAAGGATGAGGATGAGGAAGGTAGTGAGGAAATTCCCATTGAAGAATTTTTAGACTCCGCAGAACCGGGACCAGCAAGGATGAAACAAATGACTCCAGAGCCACCCAAGCTACCCCAGGCTACTATAACCAATTCTGGCTCAATCTCCCCTCTGATGCCCTCTCCTCGTGCCAGTATGGGAAAGACCTCCCCTAAGCCTGAGATGCCTCCTGAGGTGAAACCAAAACAAACTGAGACTGTGCCCTCACCAGTGGTGAAGTCACTGTCAGAGCCAAGACCATCCAAGGCCTCAACACCTCAGCCTCCCCCTCCGAAACCACCCCAGTCACAGATGTCAAGGCCCCATTCTCAACCACAGTCAGCTGCAGTACCTTCAAGCTCACTCTCGCTGGCCCTCTCCTCACTGACAAACAGTCTCCCTCACCAGATGCTTCAATACCAGTGTGATCAGTGTAAGATTGCATTCCCCAGTATGGAACTATGGCAAGAACACCAGCATATGCATTTCCTGGCTGCTCAAAATCAATTTCTTCATTCCCAGTTTCTGGAAAGGCCACTTGATATGCCCTATATGATATTTGACCCCAATAACCCATTGATGGCTAGCCAGCTGTTGGCTGGAGGGCTCTCACAAATGCCTTCTCAAAGCAGTTCTGGCCCATCCTCTACACTAGGTTCGGGGTCAATGAAAAGGAAACTTGACGAGAAGGAAGAAAATGCCAATGACAAAGATGGTGGAAACAGTAGTGAAGAACAACACAGAGACAAACGTCTGAGAACCACCATCACACCTGAACAACTGGAGGTTCTTTATGACAAATATCTACTTGACTCTAATCCAACCCGAAAGATGCTTGACCACATTGCTAGAGAGGTGGGTCTCAAGAAGAGAGTTGTGCAAGTCTGGTTCCAGAACACCCGTGCCAGGGAGAGAAAGGGCCAGTTCCGAGCAATAGGGCCCTCCCAGTCCCACAAGAAATGCCCCTTTTGCAGAGCACTATTTAAAGCAAAATCAGCTCTCGATAGTCACATACGCTCTAGACACTGGCATGAGGCTAAACAGGCAGGCTTCAGTTTGCCCCCAAGCCCAATGATGAATCAAGACAATGAAAGAGGCGAAAGCCCTAATAAGTATAACTTCTTTGAGTACCCCCAACTCCCTACTAAGTCAGAGCCAAGTGACTATGAGCTGCCGGCTGCGTCCTCAACTCCAGTCAAACCAACTGAAACACAGTTAAAAAACTTCTCAAGCCCTTCATCCTTACGAGCAGAACATTGTGATGAAACTGACGGGCCCAATATGATTTCTGCAGAGGCCTCCTCTTATGACCTTAACAAGATGGATTTTGATGAGACCTCGTCGATTAACACTGCCATAAGCGACGCCACAACCGGAGACGAGGGCAACAACAATGAGGTCGAAAACCTCACAGCCAATGGCGGAGACAAACTGGGAGACAACAAAAGTAACGCTGCCCCTAGTTCTGATGGGGGTGATGACCGGTTCCAGTTTAGCATGGTGAGCCCTGCTCTCAGCTTTTCTGGAAAAGACTATGACTCTTACTTTAACTCCACAGATGATATGGATGAACTGAATGACAGGAGTGAATGCTCCAGTTTGGCTGACCCCAGCTCCCCTAGTCCGTTTGGAGGGACAAACCCCTTCAAGTCTGGAAAAGGAAGTTGTAGCGGGGACAGACCAGGCCACAAACGTTTCAGGACCCAGATGAGTAACTTGCAACTTAAGGTCCTCAAGGCCTGTTTCAGCGACTACCGAACTCCAACGATGCAAGAGTGTGAGATGCTTGGCAATGAAATTGGACTTCCCAAGCGTGTGGTCCAGGTTTGGTTCCAGAATGCCCGCGCTAAAGAAAAGAAGTTCAAGATAAACATTGGAAAGCCATTCATGATTAGTCAAGGTTCACCAGAGGGGCCTCGGCCCGAGTGTACCTTGTGTTGTGTAAAGTACACCGCACGGATGTCTGTGCGTGACCATATCTTCTCCAAACAGCACATTGCCAAAGTGCAAGAAACCCTGGGGAACCAGGTGGACAGAGAAAAGGACTACCTAGCCCCAACCACTGTCCGTCAGCTGATGGCACAGCAAGAGCTGGACCGTATGAAGAAAGTTGGCGACGGACTTAGTTTGCCTGGCCAGCAGAAGCAGACGACAGTGGACAACAACAATGCACTTCATGGCCTCAGCCTGCCCTCTAGCTACCCAGGAATATCTGGCCTACCACCAGTCCTACTTCCTGGAGTGAATGGGCCATCATCACTTCCTGTTTTTCCTCCCAACACACCTGGTGAGTTAGTATGACAAACGGTACAAAATAGTAGTAGCTCTATAGACTAAGCTTTAACGTGCACAAAACAAAGACAATTTTATTCTACTCTACTACTATCCATTTCATATCACAAAGTTGTTTGTCAAAATAGTGATATTTTTTACAAGGAACAATGTTCGGTTGTAATGGCGTGCATAGTGCTCCACCTTTTGTCAAAGTTGGACTGCGAACTAATTAAGATAAATAATTAGGAGGGAGAAAATGTATTTATATTATTGTTTTTCTTTGTGTTGTGTTTTCCCCTTATTGTACTTTTGGTATATTTATATTCTCATTTTGGCATAGACAAATTACTATAAAGCATATGTGACAGTTTTGATCCATAACAAAATCAAAAAAAAGAAATAGCTATATCAAGAGTCAGTCAATCTCAAATGAAGCACCTCCATTTTGTCATGCAAAAAAAAAAAAAAAGTTTCCATAGTGATTTGGATTGAATATTTGAATATTGAACATTTCCATATTTATATACCACTGTATTTCAGCTTTAGCGTCTCCCGGTGCTGGCATGCTTGGGTTCCCTACACCAGCCACCCCCTCTCCTGCCATGTCTCTCAGCACTACCCCAACCAAGACTCTTCTGCAGACTCCTCCTCCTCCTCCTCCTCCACCACCACCTCCACCTCCTCCTCCTCCTCCTGTTCCCTCCACACCCTTGGCAGCAGTTAATCACACAGAGCAGCAAGGTAAAGAATCCGAGAGAGACCACGGCCCCAAGAAACCAGGAGACAGGCCACCGCAGACGAAGAACAAAGAGCGAGAGAACGAGAGCAGCTCGCAGCGCCCGGAGACCCCGAGCATGGCGAAGAAGAGGGAGAAGCTGAGCTCCGCTCAAGGGAAGCAGAGTGAGGCATCGCTCGACATGGCTCAGCTGCAGGCGCTGCAGAATGCCCTGGCTGCCAGTGACCCTAGCTCCTTCTTGGGGGGCCAGTTCCTGCCCTATTTCCTTCCTGGGTTCCCCAACTGCTTCTCGCCGCAGCTTCCGAGAGGGGTCCAAACGGGCGGCTACTTCCCACCGCTGTGTGGAATGGAGAACCTATTTCCGTACGGACCGGCTGCGGTGCCACAAGCTGCCATGGCCGCTGGCCTATCCCCCACAGCTCTCCTGCAACAGTACCAGCAGTACCAGCAGTCCCTCCAGGATTCACTGCAGAAGCAACAGCAGCAGCAGCAGAAGCAGATCGAGCAACACCAGAAGCAGCAGCAGCAACAACATCAGAAGCAGCAGAAACCAACCCCTGTGAAGACACCCCAGAGTGTGCAGAGCACCACAGCCAGCAGCTCCTTCAAACCAAAAGAAGCGACGGAGACTAAGGATGACACCAACAAAGGCTCTTCAACAGAAAGCACAAAAGAAGAACCGAAAACTGATACCAAAAGTACCACAGATTTTCCAGATGCTTTTATAGTACCGTCCGTCAAGCATGAGTTTATATGCAGGAAGTGCCAGATGATTTTCGCTGACGAAGATTCCGTGGTGCGTCACCAGAAGTCCTTCTGTTACTTCGGACATGCTTTTACCGACCCGCAAGAGACGGTGCTTCGAAAGGCAGTGAGCAAGTACACCTGTGTCGCCTGCAACGTGGTTGTTAATGGGAACGAAGCACTTGGCCAACACCTTCAGTCGAGCTTGCACAAAGAGAAAACAATCAAACAAGCAATGAGAAATGCCAAAGAGCATACTAGATTATTACCTCACTCTGTCTGCTCCCCTACTCCTAACACCACATCTACCTCGCAGTCTGCAGCTTCTTCTAATAACACCTTTCCTCATCTCTCTCGCTTGTCCATGAAGTCCTGGCCAAATGTCCTGTTCCAGGCCACCACAGCCCGGAAAGCTGCTTCCTCTTCCTCCCCGTCTGCCTCTCCTCCTCCCCCCCTTTCCTCACCTTCAACGGTTACCTCAACTTCCTGCAGCACCTCAGGGGTTCCAACCTCACTACCCACCGAGAGTTGTTCAGACGAGTCTGACAATGAGCTAAGCCAGAAGCTGGATGACTTAGATAACGCGTTGGAGGTCAAGGCTAAGCCAACCTCTGGCCTAGACGCAAGCTTCAGTAGTATAAGAATGGATATGTTCAGTGTGTAGGAGTGAAAAAAAGGATCCCTTGCTTATAGAAAAAAATAAGACTTTTTAAACTGCAGTTCCAAAGTTTCTCTTAACCCAAAAAATTACAGTACCAAATGATTGACTCAGGATTGTTTTTCCCATATTGATATGCTGGCAAGATATTGATTGATTTTTGTTATGGACAGAACTGTTGGAGATGCTTGACTGAGCTTATATTGTATACAAAAACATGGAGTAGGAAAAAAATCCCACAGGCTCCCTTGGGGGGGCTTGTTTCAAGCCAAAAACTCTCACGATAGCAAATTGCACCTCAGCTGGATTGTTTTCCAAATGCTAGCATGTACTGTATGGGATGACGATCCAGAACCCTCAAAGAGAATCTCTCTTAGTTTAGATAGGTGTAATTCAGTAGCTTTAAATTCTCAGGTCAGAACATAACATTTCTCATTTGTTAAAGCAGCAACAAGCCTGGGTACACTTGGCTTATAACCAAAACATGTCAAGCTTTATCTGACGCATTTCCTTGATGTGTATAGAGTACCAAGAGACAATATAACTGTTACAATGGACGATGTGCATATCCTTTTAGTTTTTGACCTACAAAGACAGTATGGTTTTGCCACTGAGGGAATTTAGATTGGTGACGTAATGTGTATGATGCCCCTGTGTTTGCCAGTTTGTATTACAACAAACTGTTATCTATTTCCCGCCCCCCCACCCCACCCCCCTTTTTTTCTTGTAGAGTATACTAATCTGTGCCAACTCTTACCTTCTCACCTTTACCTCTGCTCACACCCTTTTCTGAAGAGGTAATAATTCTAGTTTTGATAGACTCTTGAGGATTATGTGAATATAACATGTTTCATTTGTGAATTGCTGTACTGTTAAGGTACCTGCTTGTGTCTGGACTATAGTGCACTTATTTTGTCTTTTTTTTATTATTGTTTGGGTAGAACATTTGTTAATTTAATAGTTTTTTTTTCCTGTTTGTGTGTATGTATTTTTGGTTTTAATTATTATTTGTGTCTATTGCAGCAGCATATTGGTCCATTTGTTACAGGATTGATACCAAACTATAGACCTATTTAACAATTGGTACATCCATGATAGTAGTACTGTATACTTGAAACTGTAAAGGTACAAGTTGGTCATAATTAAAAAAAAAAAAAAAAAGGTATGAATATTTGCTCCAAGATTGCAAATATGCTGCTTTAAAAAGGGGGACAACAGCATTTGTTTTTGTATTTTGAAACATTTTCATGTGCTTGTAGTACTCACAACAGTGTTATACCTGTACACTGCATTTAGTGCATAGGTCATGATCCTCCCACCAATTCTCCAGGCACTTCTGCTGATCTACCGTTCAAGTCAATGTCCTGATTTTTCCGCTTCTAGTGATTATCAGCATTTCAAAGTATTACCTTACAACATTTGCTGCTACTGTGTTTTAGTAGGATATATATATTTTCTTTTCTTTCTCTCTTTTTTTTTTTTTTGCTTGCCATAAACTTTCTCATCATTACTCAGTCAAAATACTGATCCATGAATTGCTTTGCTTTGCTTTTTTTATTTTAATTTTAATTTGCTGTGGAACTAAGAATGTGAAAGCTGTCAAAGGGTGTTCAATTTTTTACGAATCACTTTCTAGTTTGGTAACTAAAACCAATGTGATTCATTCCAAAGTAACAGAAGGCTATTTGTATGAAAGAAAAAGGCTTGTGAACAAAGGAAGCTAAGCTGTTGTACATATTCGTAGTTGGCTGTGCATGGTACAAATTTATTAATATGAAGAAATGCAAAAATGTATTGCTTTTGGTATTTCCTATTCTGAGATGAGCAAGTAGCATGTAATGCAACTGTTTGACAGGTTAAATCAAATCATGCTTAGTTATTGTTTCAAACGATGAAATCAACATTTCCTCCTATGTTTTTATTATTGTACAGGTGTTTTTTTTTTATTTGTTCAAAGTTTAAAACAAAATATCATTTTTTTTAATTCTCTGTGTGAGCTTTTTAAATGTTCTTATTTGAAATTTTTAGTATTTTAACATTTTACTTTAATTCTAAAGACACTTTTCGATTGTGTTTCATAAGAGACATCCTGGCCTACCAAGGTGCAATTCTGCCATTGTACAAACATAAGCGACTGTCCTAATTCCAAAGGCTTTCACAACTATGGCTTTTTGCCTTTCCCCACTCTGTGGCTCAGCATCGAAAAGACTGAACTGTCGTGGCTAGCATCATGGGCTAAGATGCTAGCGTTTGACAGGACGCTTCCCACACACAAGGACTGGTAAAAGCTAACAAACCAACAAAAAGGATGGTCCACAATATAACTGTACATAGATATTGCAACTGCACAGCAGCCAAAAAGAGAAAAAACAAAAAAACAAACTTTAAAAAAAAAATGGATGGATTGTTTCATGTTTATGGGGACAGCCTTCAAAAGGTTGAAAATTGGAGTTCTTCTGGATGTCAAAGGGATTTTCACGGCGCAATCTTATCCTACACAAAATGTACTCTTCAACATCTGGGTTACATAGGAAATGCACCCTGAGGTTTTAATAAGAAGAAGCCCCTATGGCTAAAACTTTAAATAAACTAAACCAAAAATGTTATTGATGTTTTATATATAGAGGGTAGTCGCATTAGTTTTTGTTACTGTACTGTTTGAGGTCTCAACTGTACCGTATCACGGTAATAACATGGTTTTGAAACCTTTTTTTTTATTTTGTCACAGACCTGTTGTCATAGTTGAAATGACGTTTATTGTAGATGGTATTTGAACAACTTCTGGAAATAGTTCATCAAGTATGTTTGTTGCTCATTGTTGTGATACATTAAAAACTGTATCTGCAAACCACGTCGGCTTTGTTATATATCTCTTTATTTTCATTGTCATTGTCTTGGACCGCATCATTATCTCATCATATATCGTTGGTATTATGACTACACATATATATTCACACTTCATCAACACTTCATCACTAAATCAACAACCTCCTACCATTTCATTATTTTAACAGTATCAATAAATAAAACACCCATGATAGATAATAGATAAACTGAACTTTCTTAGAGGCAGTTATATACTATATACTTTTTACAGTTTCCATTTGAATTAAAAACGTATGACTTCCATATCCTAGCAATAGGTTTTATTCTTTATTTCTTCAGATAATTCAATTCAATATCTTGGAGATAAGTGCAATATTAGCCATCAATAGTGTTACATACAAAGGTATGTGGGATTCATTTCACAACTATTATTTTGAAAAAAAAAATGTTTTCTCGATTGTAATCACTAAAGAGAACTTGGTTACATTATTTTCCTTATTATTTATCCCATTTTATCATTTAATCTTAAAGGGATTTCGGCTCAGCTTTTGGCAGTATCACATTTATTAATGTGCCTTTTTTCATAATTTGACTTCAGACATACACAGGATTATCATTTCATCTGCTGTCATATTTCTTTCATCAGTGGGTGCAGGCGCCCCTCACCCACACAATAAATCAAGATGGACGTTCTCACATTGAAGGGGGCCTTCAAGAAATATTAAATCTGAGCGCTATACATTCTGATTTTGTTTTTACGATTGAGTCATATTACATTTTTGATTTACATCTCGCATGTAGAAGTACATATATATATATATATATACACATATAGCTGTGAAGTAATGCATATTCTATGATGCTTGTGACCTTTAATTTCTTCTCTCTGGACTCTCCTTTGTAATAAGGGGCCGTCTATAAATAAGCAATAACGTGAGGGATGAACAGTGGACACCATAATGGTAAAAAGGTAGTGTGAAGTGTTTTATCTTTTCATTACGGCAGAGAAACACAATGGCCACGCGTGATGTATATATATATATATATATATATATATATATATACATCACGAAACGGAGCAGCAGGCATATGTTTGTATATATAGTAAATTAGCCATTCCCTTTAAATGCAACAACAAAAAAAGATGAGGCTTCATACACCCCGACCCCCACACCGTTACACCTTACCCTTAAAAAATGTCATTAAAAAGGGGGTGGGGTGATGGTGTGACACACACACACACACACACACATAGGGGTAACCTTTCATATGCGGCGGGGTCAGGCGGCTACTGCTGCCACATTAAAAAATTGCACATCAGGAAGCGGCGTGACACAATACATCACGTCCTGCCAGCCAGACGGGTTGGTCACCAGTGTCAGGGTCATGGAGAAACCTGACATTCACAAGTCATTAAACCCACCCTAATGAAATCTCAAGTGGGGGGTAAAAAAGAAGCTGGAGGTGGTGGGTGGTGGTGGGATGGGGGGGGGTTTAGGGGTGGGCTGTTTTTATTTCTTTTTTTTAACACTCTGGCCTTTGTTGTTTTGCCCAACAAATTAACACGCACAAGCAAAATAAAAACTACAGACATCGCCACAATATCCCCCCCCACACACACACACACACACACACACACACTCGTCTTCACTTGAGAGTGAAACCCTCTTGCGCCCTTGAAGACATGTCCTCGTTTTTTTTTTTACAGGGCATAGCTTTTTTCTGCTGAATAGCCCTTTCTTGTTGTCGTCG
>JAOPJI010000098.1:8324235-8334260 GCA_027122695.1 Merluccius productus
GGGCGGGGAGGGCCCAGGGCCCGGGGGGGGGGGGGGGGGGGGGGGGGTAAGGCGGGAGACAAGGCGAGCAGTAGAATGGATGACTATTGGGAGGTGGGATCCTCATGACAGAGTGGCTTGGGTGTCAAAGCCGGGAAACATATTACGTTATGAACTGCAATAACCAGACACCAAGCTCATTTCCATTTCTGTGGGGTTACTCTCATAACCGTACCGATGGCAACGCCAGAGGGCCTCAGTTCATTTGAACGTCATGTAAACATGGCGTTGCGGTGCATTCGACATTTGCCGCTCACAAACGGTAACACTCACAAACAAATTCTAACACTCACTCTACTCACTATTAAATATCATTTGGCATTTGAAGTTGTTTTGCTTGAAGTCATTTATTGCTCTGTAACTTCTCACCTTATCTTTTCACCTTATTTTTTCAGCGGGCAGACGAAGACTGAACTGTAGTCTTCGTGGGATAAGCCGGTGAAGGGCATCCTCGTGAACTAATCATGTTCAATGCTCCTTCGGGTGAACAATATCATTTTCATTATGACCAGAAGTTTCCTCCAGAGGGAGAAACAAATAACAAAAAGCGTATTCCACTAACAGACAATTAAAAAAAACCTTGAAAATAATAAGCCTCCTGTGACTGGATTCGACAAGCTATCCCCGTCTATGAAAAGACTTGGCGTATGCAATAGTATCGGATGAAACTCTCCACTCTCCAGCTACATAAATGAATCTGCAGTCCATCCCTAGAGGTACAGCAAGAGGCATGTCACAGATAGCAGTCAGTTCATCGCGTTGAATCAGGCGTGCGTGTGCATATATCACAGCTGATTAACTGGGATGTACTGGGAAGTTTTGTAATTAACAAAAAACTGAATTAATTGCGTAATCTGAATATTACCTTAGCCATTAAAGTATTATAGCGTAAACAATATAGCATAGACTATGCTATATTGCTATATTGTTTGATTGTTTATATTTTACATATTATGTAATATTCAATATCCAATCATAATATTCGATATTTTGATTGGATATTACGATTTACATTTGAGATGAAATCCGAAACATTTCAGGCAATTACTGGCGAATGACCAACATCGATATGTATGGTGGGTGTATGTAGCAGATGCATTGCCATAATATAGAAAAGGTACCGGTTATCTCATCAATTATATCAACAAATTGACTAATTCAACTATATTAACGATACGATCAACTCATGAATAATTTATTTGGTGTTTTTGTGGGACTTGTGTGTAATTGATTAAAATAATAACTTTTTACTCTAAATGAAACACAATTTTGGAGAGTAGAAGGGTGGAAATGTCATAAATACAGTATAGTATTTAGATAATAGATGTACCGATGACTGATACACAGATTAGTGAGGGAGCAGATGGCGTTATCATCGTTAGGTTCAACACAGATGCATGACTGCGTATCATCCGCAGAGTTATGGAGGTTCACAGTGTGTTCTCCGGTTTTATCGCCCAAAGGTAAGGGAGCGAGCAAGGCAGCTTCCTTGTGCAACCCCATCATACTCCTCTGATACATGATCTCCACGACTGACATAGTATCCCCCCCCCCCCCCACTTCGTGTGACAACAACCAACAACCCCCCAAAAAATGGCTTGGTTTTTCTGCTCCCATTTTCTATTAATTATTTATTAATTCAGGATTTTATTTTTTGCCGCTTTCAAAGGCTGTCTATCGCCATGGCGATGGGCACCGCGAGCTGCAGGGATGTGGAAGGCGGTGGTGCTGAGGTGGAGGGGCATCTTCTCATTAGTGTGCTGAAGGTCAGCGCTGAAGAAACACCAACGTGATATTTAGTGACATTTCACCAGAGTGGCCTGCAGTTATGGACAGCCCTCAGAAGCAGCTAACAAGGATAGCCCTCAGGGGCAGCTAACATGGATAGCCCTGAGAAGCAGCTTACAAGGACCGCCCTCAGAAGCAGCTAACAAGGATAGCCCTCGGAAGCAGCCAACACGGATAGCCCTCAGAAGCAGCTAACACAGACAGCCCTCAGAAGTAGCTAACAACAGCCC
The DNA here is from genome assembly GCA_027122695.1 of Merluccius productus. NCBI lineage: Eukaryota > Metazoa > Chordata > Actinopteri > Gadiformes > Merlucciidae > Merluccius > Merluccius productus. Next base: position 8,326,293 of record JAOPJI010000098.1, read on the forward strand.
TCAGAAGCAGCTAACAAGGAAAGCCCTCAGAAACGGCTAACGTGGACAGCCCTCAGAAGTAGCTAACAACAGCCCTCAGAAGCAGCTAACACAGATAGCCCTCAGAAGCAGCTAACACGGATAGCCCTCAGAAGCAGCTAACACGGAGAGCCCTCAGAAGCAGCTAACACAGACAGCCCTCAGAAGTAGCTAACAACAGCCCTCAGAAGCAGCTAACAAGGATATCCCTCAGAAGCAGCTAACAAGGATATCCCTCAGAAGCAGCTAACAAGGATATCCCTCAGAAGCAGCTAACACGGATAGCCCTCAGAAGCAGCTAACACGGATAGCCCTCAGAAGCAGCTAACACGGATAGCCCTCAGGAGCAGCTAACCAGCCCGGTACAGGACACAGTTTGGGCTAGGATATCCACAAATAAAACTGGAACTAGAAATATACAATGTCTCCTTCAACTGGAAGCTATGCACAGCAATATAGTCCTCCACAAAACAACATTAATAATATGCGCATATTCATAAATGAACATATGGTTTGAGGCGGAGGTTTTGCTTTGTTGTGTGAGGAGAGCTTCAACTGTCCAAAGGCATGATCCAACCACTTGAAGCGGCAATGCTCATCTCTCCATTATCAGTGTCCACTAACTCAGCTGCTATCTCTGTTTAAACACATGGCTTAATACCACCGCCTGCCTACTTAATGTACGCACTAAATCTGTGACAGTATGGAGTGGTGTGTGTGTGTGCGTGTGCGTGTGCGTGTGTGTGTGTGTGTGTGTGTGTGTGTGTGTGTGTTGAAGAGAGAGAGAGAGTGAAAGATGGTGAAAAGAGGTTAAAGCAAGAGCAGAGCGAAGATGCGGTCTGACACTTTCAATGTGTTGTCTTCTATAAAAGGTACTGTTGCATAGTACACACAAACACACACACACACACACACCTGCTACTCTCTATGAATGCACAATATGACGTCTCCCTTTCTTTCTATGTCTCTCTGCACACCTACAGGTAGATAGAAAGATACACACACACCCTTCTACAGGCAAACAACTTCATCCCTGTCATGCACACAGACAGACAGACAGACACACACACACCACACACACACACTCACCATTCTACATGCAAGTGAATACACCTCTCGTACACACACAGACGATAAGACACACACTAATCGCACGACACACACACACACTCTGACACACACCCGCCCTTCGACATGCAAGTGATGCATCTCTGTCATACACACATACAGATACACGCAAACACACACATCCCGCAACACACTCAAACACACTGACACATACAAATGCCGTTTTTCATGCAAGTGATGCATCTCTGACATATACACATACAGATGGACACACATACACACACACATTAGACGACAACACACACACACAGAGGACAGACACACACACACACACACATACACAAACTCACCCTTCTCAATCTATATGTCTGATCTTTATTCATCTCTTCCTCTTTAACGTCTCCTCCCTCAGGCCCAGGCCAAGTCTTTCGTCTTCTTTCTGGACTTTTTCGGATTTTCCTCTGGGACCCTTGGGCTGAAGGACTTCATATTGAAGTGCCTTCCCAGGTTTCGTTCTGACTGCATGGTTTACATGCCGTTCGCCGACTAGTTCGCCGATCAGCTGTTAGCTTATCCACTGTTAGCTAAAAAAAACACTTGGATCGGCTAGCTTTCCTCCGACTATCTGCGCTGCCGAGCTGGCTATATTGAATCTGTGACCGAGCTTTGCCCTCTACGGTCTCCCACCTCGGCTGCTTGCACTGCATTAGTTTATCATAGAAGATCTCCGAGCTAGAGGGCAGAATTACGACCCTGTATGGCATCACAATGAGGGTAACGAGACTACACTCCCATGGCTAAACTAACTACCTATTAAGACTAACAACCATGCTCGTTGTGGTCTCAGCTATGGTGCAACATGTGGCCCTCCCTAAAGCCCAAACCCTCTGCTTCCCTGGCGCTCACATAATGGACATTCAGTCTGAGCTCCCGTCAATTCCAGAACAGCATCCTTCGGCCTCAGCTGTCATTCTTTACATTGGCTCCAATGACATCAAAGCACAGCAGTCATAAATACGGAGAGCAGACTTTATGAGCCTCATCAACATTCGCCTGGACTCAAGGACTCTAAGTGTCATCTCTGGTCCCCTGTGCCCTCTCCACACTGGGGCGACGTAAAGTTCAGCCGCATACTCAACCTTCACATCTGGCTTAAAGGCTACTGCAGATCATTGGGAATTCCTTTTCGGAGAGACCCTGTGCTCTTAGGTGTGACATTCCTGCCATTGTTAATGCCACATACTGTGAAAATAGTGCAGCTTTACCGCTTCACCAGTCTGCAGTTTATTATTATTATTATTATTATTATTACAACCTTTAGGCTTAAGAAATGTATTCCTGTTAACACAACTACAGCCAATAGTAGTAACTTAATCCATATTACCTACAGTCGTAAGCAGTCTGTGCCACCCATCACTCCAGCTAAATTTGTTTCTATTCAATGCTAGGTCTCCCTTCATCAGAAGGTTTTGATCCCATCCCATCATTTGGATTTCCTAATGTTGAGTGGCATATACTGCTGCCATTTAATCAAACTTTGTCCTTCCAACTGTAGTTATTTGAGCTCCCCGAGGTGCACTGGCTGTGGTGGGGGCCTTGCTGTTGCCTACAGCAACCATTTAAACTGCAAAAACATCACTGTTGATAACTTTCAGTGCTTTGGGATGCTCATGTTCAAACTGTCAAAACCCAGTGAGCTAAATGTCAACCTACCGCCCCTCCAAACCAAATAATAGCTTTTTGGCAGAATATTCAGAATTACTATCCTCCACTGTCCTCAATCATGATATAATTATAATTGTAGGTGATTTTAATATCCACAGCGATTCCAGGGAATTCCTGAACATTACTGATTCATTCCATCTGGTGCAGCATGTCTCTGGTTCGACTCATAACCGAGGCCACACCCTGGACCTCGTATTTACTCTAGGCCTAACTATAAGCTCCCTCTCATTGTAAGACCACGTCTCTGATCATAAATGTGTTCTATTTGACTCCTGCATCCAGGCAACTTCTCCAATCTGCTCTAAAGTTCTCATCTACCTTTGCCGATTTATATAATATTAATGAATGAATTAATGATTCAACCCTTTTAGCATTATTGATCTGGTCAATAGTTTCATTAACCAGCGTTCCTTGGTGATAAATGCCGCTGCACCTATTTCGACCAGGTCAGTAGCAGCCACCAAATCATCCCAGAGGATAAATGATGCTATCCGTACCTTAAGAATGCAGGAGGGCTGAGAGCAGATGGAAAAATATAAAACTGAATGTGCATTTCTACACATGAAAGAACTTCTGACTTTGCTCAATCAGATCAAATCAAGGATGCAAGAACAGCTTACTACTCAGACTTAATTACCACTAATAAACACAATCCCCGAGCTCTTTTGAGCACAATCAACCAGCTTGTCATATTCCCGCTGCTATCTCTGCCACCTCAACTGAAGATTGTGAAATGTATTTATCATTTTTTATCAACAAAATCAACAGGATCAGATCCAACATTGTGCCCCCATCCTCCTTATCATCCTCCTATCTAGTAGTGTCTAAATGTACTACTAACCCAATGTGCCCCATTACCATGCACAATCTTATAGACTATCTCACATCTCTGCCTGTCCTCCTGCCAACTTGATATTTAATTCTTTAAAGAGGTCCTGCCTATCATTGGCCCTGCTGTACTCTCTATTATAAACCTGTCTCTCACCTCTGGTTTTGTGCCCGATCCATTAAAGACAGCTAGTGTCCAGCCCCTTTTAAAAAACCTGGCCTCGATCCATCCATTCTAAAAAAACGATTTCTAAATTACCTTTCATTTCCAAAATACTGGAAAAACTATTCGCTGGGCAGCTCCTTCAAGGTGTGGAAGGAAATAATATTTTTTATACATTTATAGACTAAATACATGGGCGGTATTTCAGGGAAAGCCGTAGACTGGTTTGTGTCATATCGGTCAAATAGACATTTTTCGGTCTCTAAGTCTGTGTCCTCATCTGCTCCGCGGTTGTATAGGGTGGCCCCAGGGGTCAATCCTCGGTCCTATTTTTGATGTTGGGTAGGGTTGTGCTTCCCTTGGGCCAGTTAATCAGTTGCTTTGGTCGAATATCCTACCATTGTTGCGTGGACGACACTCAGCTCTATTAATCAGTAAAGCCAGATGATTTCAGCAACCTAGCCACTCTCAACTGTTTAGCCGCTATAAAGGACTGGGTGTCACTCAACTTTCTACAACTAAATTCTGACAAAACTGAGCTTCTTATTATGGTTTGACATTGGGCACAATGTCAAACCAAACGCAACCAAAGGTTTGACCCTCAATTGAAATTTAGGAGTGAAATTGGTTCAGTCTTGTTTCTTTTAACTCAGAAAAATTGCAAAAATCCGACCACTATTATCGGCCTCTGACTTAGAACGTATTATCAACGCCTTCATTTTTGCTATCTCGATTACTGCAATGCCATCTTCTTTTGCCATAGTCAAGCTGCCCTGGCACGTCTTCAGCTTGTACAAAATGCAGCAGCTAGGCTATAACGAGCCTCACTATATTGCCAATAAAGTTCAGGATCGATTTTGAGATTCTTTTAATTACTTTTAAGGCTCTACATGGCTTAGCTCCTGCCTATATTTCCGAGCTTCTGAGCCCTTACACCACTGAGCGGTCACTTAGGTCATCTAAACAAAATCTGTTGGCTTTACCGTGTGCAAAACTAAAAACCAAAGGTGACTGTGCTTTTGCTGTTCTGGCACCCAGACATTGTAACAATCTCCCCCTTCCCATCAGATCAGCTGAGTCTGTCAATTGCTTTAAAAAACAGGTAAAAACCCACTTTTAGGACGGCCTGTCTTTAATTTCATGGGTGTGCTCTGTGTGTCTGTGTTTTCTTTTTTCTGTGTCTTTGCTGATGTTAAGCACTTTGTAACCTCTGTTAAAATATAAATCATATATATATATATACATCAAATTTTACTTAGTTACTTACTTACTAACATGCCAAGTGAATACAAGCGATTCATCCTGGGGTGTCTTGTTAGTTTCTATTACAGCAGAGGATTATCTGATGTGGCAAACACACTAAACGCCAGCATGCGCTGACCCACATTTCAATGAGGAACAGCTGATTAGAGCGCACTGGAAATGTCCATTACAATTTGAGCCCGGTTGACTCCATGTTTAGCCGTGGGTCTCTTATCTATGGACACAATACAGGGATTAAACAGTTGTTGTTTTTCCCTCTAGGGATGAATTCAATTGACACACTACGATTTATCTGCAGCATTGCTTATTTTTTGTGCAAGAAACAATCAAAGTAAAGGAAATTGAAAGAGAGAGAGAGTGAGAGAGAGAGCTACACAGAGGGGTTTCCATTGTTCAAAAACCAAAAACCCATTACACATGGCACAGAGCTGTATTGCTTTGGTCCAGAACCCAGCCATACGATTAATTTGACCATACGGTGTATATATATATATATATATATATATATACATATATATATATATATATATCATCATATATATATATTTTTTTCTTTTAAGTGTTAAGTGACTGCATGCTGAAGCGAGAAAGCAAACATGTTCTTACATGCAAACATGCCTCGCTTCAGAAAGTAAAGAAGATGAAAACAAATTAATCTTCAGGCAACAAACTGGAGAAATAATTTTGTGAACCAAAGTAAGAAAAACTTAAAAGGAGGAGATAAAATTTATCTCGCTGTTGAGATACAATTTCTAAACGCAAGCAAAACATTGACTGTTGACTATTTTTCGGTGGTTCCTTTCGCACCTATCCACTCATCCTCAACACATTACTCCATGGCATGATGCACGCACATGCAAGATTAATGGAGTCGGTTAATAAATAATAGAATGTATGGCAGTTCTCGATGCTCAAAGCTGCATGTTTAAATATTAGCAGCGCAGGGTCGTTCGCATGCAGCATCCAACAATAGCAGATGGAGAACGCCATTGTCACCGATGGACGACGTGCTGCCCTTGAATCTGTGATATCTTTTGTTTTTTCGGGTTGAATAGGTTGTTGTTGTTTGTTTCGCTTCTTGCATGGACATCAGTTAAGGTTTCCTTTCTCTGTGTTTTTCTTAGTCTGTCTCTCTCGCTCTCTCTGTCACACTCTGTCTCTCGTCCTTGTTGTACCGTTTTAAGAGATCCCTGTCAATATACTTAAAATGTTAGCCTTGTAAAGATTGTAATTTAATAAAATACAAAATTGTATTTCTACCATTGTGACATCCCATAATTTTCGAACACATGTGTCATGTGGAGGTTAGTCTACTCCTTGTGCCTTTCAACACTGATGCCTCCAACTCCTGCATGGTTCACACACACACACACACACACACACACACACACACACACACACACACACACACACACACAAACCTCACCAGCTGATGCTCTACACAACATGCATAGTTTACCTGGACTGTATCTCCTCCAATCATCCCATTCATGTCAGATCCAGAGCCATCACAGCGTATCACACTAACTGCCCTCGCAGCGACTCGCCGCATCTCAAATGAACTGGACGTGACCTGCGTGCGGGCGTCAAAAGACAAAACCACAAAGAGTTCCCGGCATTTCATCCCGGTTTCATCCACACTACCCTTTGCCTCGCTGAATGGTCGACAAGCAGCACTCTTCCGGGTCCACAGCCGCCCCTCCAACCCAAGCATCATCCCCACTCAGTCATCCACCCATGGGCCCCCTTCCCCATCCTCTTACCGTCTCCTCCCAGCTTGAGCTCCAGCCCCTGCAGGGAGTGTGCAGAGTCCTGGTCCAGAGAGACCCTTCCAAACATGCTGCCTGCCATAGTGAGCACAGTAGAGACCACTGCTCACACAACCACACACACACACACACACACACACGCACACGCACACACGCACACGCACACACACACACACACTGCTCACACAGAGACACACCCAGTGTCTTAGGAAGCCCAAGGGATCTTGCTTCCCCTTGCTTCCTCCGCTCTCTCTCTCTCTCTCTCTCTCTCTCTCTCTCTCTCTCTCTCTCTCTCTCTCTCTCTCTCTCTCTCTCTCTCTCTCTCTCTCTCGGCTTCCCTTCATGCCCCACTGAACCTGTCCTGCCCACCTAAAAAAAATAACCCTTCTAAATACTTTTGATGAACCCGAGACTCCTTAGCCCATTAAAAGAAGCGTCGTACCTCCTCGATGTTAATTTTCGAGTTAAAAAGAAAATTTGAGAGAGAGCAAGAGAGCAAGAGAGCGAGAGAGAGAAAGAGCGAGAGAGAGAGAGAGCGCACGGATGGAAGGAGCGTCCCGTTCTGTTTCGGTTGAGCACACGCGGGAAGCGCTCGTCAAAAACCCCAAGCTAATAAATGGCGTCATTGTTCCTTATAGCCCACACACACACTTTGTTCCTATTAGGGGGGGGGGGGGGAACTTAAAACATTTAAGAGTTGAATATGTGGACGTTGTTTTTCTGCAAGGAGCAGCTTCATTAGAGAAAGCTTTTATCCTGTTTCTATCCAGATTTTTGCTCATCACCGCTCATCAAAATCACAAACTAAAAGGGCACAACACCGCAAAATATCACAAACGGTCCGCAAAATACCAAGAAAACTGAAAAAAGCGGACATAAGTACCTGGCTGTCTTGAAGAAAGATAAATCACAAACTATTGTGAGCATGGACCGATGGGGTCCAGGGGGATTCTCTTCTTGACTATTGTTTTGTTAATATTGTTGTGTAAAAGCACTATTTTAACACATTTTGAGATTGATGTAAGACCATGTATGTCTTAGATGGTGTTAGATTAAGTTATAATATATATATATATATATATATATATATATATATAATTTTTATTTTTTTATAGCCTATGGAATGTACAATTA
>JAOPJI010000098.1:8352579-8364091 GCA_027122695.1 Merluccius productus
GTGGCAGTATCCACTGCAGGAATGCCTCCTACGACCCCAGGTGAGCCAGTTCCAACCTGCACAGACGCTCGCATAGCTGAGGGCCTCGTCCTCCTTGCAACCCTTCAGACTGGATGTGCGAGAGCGGCTTCCTTTTTTTGGATTGTTCCCCATTTTTGGTTTCCTTGGTAGGGTTTTAAACCCTCGATGGATTATGCAGTGGGGAATCGTTAGAGTGGAGTTTTTAAAACCACTTTTATAGGCTCCTTTTTTCCTTCATGTGGCATCGCTTCAGCTCTGTCATCTGCATTGGTATGCTCCTGGAAAACTTTTCTTTTGGGATCAATAAAGCATTCCTCTAATCTTTGAGTGTAATACGAGTTATTGTAAAGTGTGTTATGTGTTATAACAGATAACAGTTGCCTAACGTGCCACTAATCCACAGGTAGATCAAATTGAGTAAGATACAACCGACCTGTTTACTTGATACAAGCGACCCGTTTGTTAAACCTGAAAGTAAAGAAGCTGAACAACTAACTGCCTCTCTGTGCCTCACACAAAGTTGATTTAGCCGACGTTGTGCCGGGCCGTTTCATTTTTTTAACTGTATCAGAGCAGTTGCGGAAAAGCAGTTTGCAGTTAAGGGGGGGTGGGGAAGAACATGCACGTCAATCAACAGATGACTTGGCATGTTGGCAGACAACAGCGTGAGCGCAACACCACGACTTCCTACGGTTGATTATGGGGTTGGTTTGAAAAGACATCGACGTCGACTTGCTCGACGAGGCGAGAACTGCCAATTATCAAAACAGGTCGAATGGAAACGCATCGGCTAGGCAGCCTGATTTCTAAAATTAATGTTCTCACTCGCCACTTGAACAGCCGTCACCCTGGGTTGAACGCCAAAGCACGGGTGCAGACAAGACAAGATCTACGGGAGTGTGCAACATAACCATTCGATCATGCTCAAAAACACATCTGCACATTGCTCTTGGCCAGGCACTTTGGCCAGTGCTCGGCCAAAAACAACAATAAGATGGAAGTGCCCAAGGAACCCGAGACGCATTAAACCTGCATTGTGGTGGTTGACTGATCCAATGGTTGACTATGGTTAGATTAGCATATAAGAATTCCTTATACAAAAATGTAATCTATAAGAGCCATACTGAACCTCCTTGAAGATTGTAAATGATTGCCTACCTGCTATGATCCAACACCGAAGGGTGATCAGGCTACACCATTCAGTGGAGGTTTAGGACTTGGAATTGGTACTATCAGGCAAATTAAAACATGAGTGAGTTGAATGAGATTACTTCAGCAAGACCCATTTTCATATATGGATATTTATGTCAGGGTGTAATAATTTACGACTTTATAAGGTCAGAACAGAAGAACTAGTTCTATGTCGGCTTCCGTATGTTGCTTTTTATAATAAACCTAACTGGTTAATATAAATGCATCAGCTCAATCAAGCCAGGCTACAAAAGGCTTTACATTGCCAGGTAGGCCTAACCAATATATCTAGATTTAGAGACAAAGCAAAATACCGCATTGGCATGTGCAATTAACCTTGAGGGGCATTTGTCAAGGGCTAGACAAAAGAACAATAAAACACAGACCGTCTGGATGCCTGTCTATGAATTATTGAGCATCGCCTTTAATATATTCTGCATTATGTTGTTCCATATGCATGAGTGGATGTCGGATCTTGTGAAGCTTGGCCATAACAAAGAGAATATGTGGCCAGTGGGTGATTTTACAAAAGAATGTCAATTGAAAACCGAGTTCTCCACTTCTCCCCCAATGTTTTCAGATGTCAAATGTCTTCAGGGCGGCATGAGAAGACCGTCGAGGTCTGATCACAGCTAAGAAGACCACCACTGAAATAGTGTAGGGCCTAACCATACAGAGAGGCCTCTAAGACAACTACGTTTTAATTAGCCAGCCTTGTATGTGGCGTTGACCTTTATGAACAACAAAACCAATTTAAAAAGGCTGCGCGTTATGGAAGCAACCCTAATGCTAATGTGGTCATCGAGGCATGGATGTTTCGGTTATTAACGCAACACAAAAGGGGAGTTGAGTCCTTGGAGGTAGGGCACACACACACACACACACAAACACACACACACACACACACAAGAGTAAGGTCCATATGATTGGTTATCCGTCAACCAAAACCTGTCACGCAAAATACACAGAGATTGACATCTGTCCCATGCGTAATTTCATGTTTAACTCGCAAATGTGCTAGTGCTCACCCTTGTGCAGCTTCCTAAAGATAAACCTCATGCAAAAACACACCAAAGTGTGCCTCAACATTGGCAAATATACTATGCCCGATAGCATAAATGTGCTGCGCTAAATAAATGTGCTGCTCTAAATAAAAATGTGTACTAAAAATGATGAATAAAAGCACAATCCAACAGCCATTCCATCCACTGAAAGTGATGCAGTATGGAACCAACATCCATCTTCTAGCATGCAACTTCAAACTGCCAAATCGTTGATGCCCTTCTCAGCTTCCAGTAAATCGCATAGTTTGATAGCATCACCGTTTATTGAATTATGACTTGCATATTGTTTGGCAGACCCCTGTTAACACATGAACAGCCATAATAAAGAGGTGTGTCAACGCGCTTGTTCCAGATCTGGACCAACTGAAATTCTGAGCCAATGTTGTCCATATCGTTTTATCCATTTCAAGAATAAGGTCTGAGTTTAACACCCGCTTCCCGCCTGTTACATATATTCTTGTCCATGCAAATCCACCAACACAAGCGACTAGCAACCTGATGTGTGGGGTTGCCATGGAGACTGCACAAGATAATGTGTGTAGATTTCATAGCCATAATGGGAGGTTGTGCAACTTGTGCAAAGACAAGACTGACAACTTAACAACGACCCAACCAACTGACCAACCAACCGACACAACCATCAGCTAAAGGGACCGCAGTCAATTCTGCCCCTGGCATAGGCGAGGGCCATTAACAGTAAAACACAAAAAGGTCAGTTACCGGTCAACAGCCCCCCCCCAAAAAAACACACCGGTAGCCAGAGCTTCGCCCCTCCCGCTCCCACAAACAGCAATGGTGGACCACGGGTGTGGGGGACGGGGGGGAGGGGACGGCACGAGGGCGAGAGGCGACGGCGGCCAGGCAAGCCACCAACCTAGGCAGACGATGAGGACCGGAGGGGGAGAAGGCAGGGCGGGCGGGGGTTCGGTGACAGCTGAGGAATGCACGGTGTACTGCTCCGCGCTGCCTTTGCCATGGTTTCCACAGAGTGTCATGTGAGGAATGCGCAGGGCAGGACGACAGCACTTGGAATGCTACCCGCCGAAAAACTAGCGCGGCGGAGAGCGCCGGGCCCCGGGCCTCGGTGCCCGATCGCTTGCTCGCTGAGCGGGCTGGTATGAAGCATGTGCAACATGCTTCATACCAGCCCGCTGAATAGCAACATTATTTCTGGACACGTTGCGGGCAGATTTTCTTTTGTCATTTGCAGCAGTAAACTGGCAACACATTGTTGCGGAATCTGCAGCTCTGCAATGAATGATGGGAATGGCAAGCATGTATACTTGCCATCCACGTCATTATGTATACAGTAAGTATAGTATACCCTATTTACCTATCAGGAGATGGTTGGTTGGTTGCCAACAACAACCATAGGAGTAGTATAGAATATAGTTCATGACTCAAGCTTGAGCCTAAAAACGTAATACTTATAATCAGGCCTGCACTACAAAGCAGAGCTACAGACTGTGACTCATCGCTAAACTTAGTATCCACTCCTAAACCCAGTGAGGGGAACTTGTGTTGGCTGTATTTATAACCCTGCACCACTCACTGACGTTAGACCCGATTTTGCTGTAAATGAGCTGGAGCGATCTTTCCTGTAGAAACGACAGCATGACAGAGATAAGCAGCCATGTTTTGAAAATGAAAAATGCTGATTAACTGATGTTTATCCGTTCAAAATCATATTTGCTCAAGACATGTGTGCGTGTGTGTGTGTCAGAGGATTCACTAAAGTATACAAAAAATAATCTGTTTCTTAAAACCGATAATGAATATAAAGCATAGATAAATAAAGCATATTAGCTGATTTACTGCAACGTCGACGTGGCTTGTTTAGCAAACGTACGTTGGTCCGCAGCTTGTCAGCCAGGTTAGCATGCTCATGGCAAGTCACAAAGGTCACCCTTGTTCCTCCTCATCAAAAAACAGCCTGTCATTAGCATCCTTCCAAGAGGAAATCAACTTTCCCCTCCCACTCATAATTGGCAAAGTCACATTGTTGACTCTGCATAAGAACGGCTTAACAAACATTCCCAATTGTAGTGACGGTAAGCAGTTTCACCCCTGACGTCAATACAAACCATGATGTCCGCCAATTTCCGCGTTAGGACTACGTCACAACTTTGGACTGATTGCCTAAGCTTGTGAAATACGGTAACGTTTCCGTGCAAGTATGATTCTTAAATACCTTATCATAAACTTTAATGCATTTTGTACGTGGAAACCGGCAGAGATCATTAAGACACACGAGAGGCATTTCATGCTTGTGGCGTTAACTCATCCAATTGCACAAGTCGATCTATCTCCATATCATCCCCTTGCCCCAGACAAGCTGACAAGTGTTAATGTGAAGCGAGGATCACATGAGACATGCACACAAGCTGGCCTGAGGGACACACACACACACACACACACACACACACACACACACACACACACACACACACACACACACACACTTACTGTCACAGCATCATCATCATCATCATCATCATCATCCAAAAAAAGCAGCACTATATGAATAAGGGTTAGGTGGCACTTCTGATGGCACTTGTCCTGCCCATTAGTGCCCATTAGGCATCAATCAATACGTTTCATAGGGTGATAAGATATCTATTAAAGGACAAGGCCATTAAGTGTGAATCATCTGCCCCAATAAGGCAAGCCTCACCTCACCGGACCCTTTGGAAAATCCATAGGGACTTAATTGGGCCATAAATAATTGCCTCAAACTACATCAACTGCCGATACTATTTTGTTTTAATATATTTTGCTTTCATGTTTCTTTGTTTTTTGTCGCCGTGAAAGCTTTTAAATGGGTCGAAGGTGTTTTTTTTGCTGGCCTTTTCCTAGCAATACAAATCTAACTTTGCTGCAAGTTACTTCGGCGATTAGCACTTTGTTGGGGGGAAATTCATGTTTTAAAGAAACGCATCGCATGGATAATGGATCGGCTTCGGGAGAAAGCTTCTTAAACGTGGAGACGAACAGCTGTGCTCTTTAATATTTAACAGTAATCCCAATGTAACACCGGCCTGTTACTTAAAAACAAATGGTTTTCGCCATTGATCTGGTACCCCCCCCCCCCCCCCGCCGAACGGTGGTCTATTATGTTTTACTTACTTTGCCCACATTAAAGAAGCAGAAGGAAAGGGCTGTTCCCCGGCTAGATGCACTGTCCAGAGCAACACATTAACCAAGCCGGTGTCCTGCTGCTTTAGTGCTCTGTGTTAACCAGCGCTGAGTCGGAGGAGCGGAGCAACCTTTGTCTTACTGTCATGAAAAAATTGCACAATAAATTGTAAGAAAAAATCGAGCCGGCAGACCAAATCAACAGGCCGCTTTTACCGAAGGTGGGCATCGATCTGCCGTTCAGCAGACAAACATTACATAGCGGGAGAACAGAACAACATTTGCTTTTGTGGACGGTATGCGGGCAAACGGACAAACAGAGTTTTACCGATCCTGTAATGACCCTCCCTTATTGTCTGTCTACAAACACAATACAAGTACACCCTGATAATAGACCTAGCCGCATGTGTTCGGAGATGCACTTTCCTTTCTGGATATTTCCCTGCTTGTTGAGAGACGATTTAAAATAAAATATAGTTATTAGACCATTTCCTATATCTGCATGTATGATGTATAAAAGTATAATACTCAACATCTCAGCACCTGCATCTCAAAATATCTTCATGTTTGGTTTCATATTTTGCACCGGAACAATTTTGATTTGTTTTGCTTTTCGAGGGGGCGGTTAGTGTGCCCCATCATGCCTATTTGACTTCAACCTCAAGACTCAATTTTAGTCAATTTCCGAGTACTTCTTGTGTTTAAAATATGTTCTACTTGTATACATATGAAAACGGTGAGCAATCTGTGCACGCAAGTGTGTACAAATTGCCGTCTATCGAAAATAGCGAACGCAATCGGATTGAAAGTAATTTGTGTGTGTGTGTGTGTGTGTGTGTGTGTGTGTCTGTGTCTGGTGATCCAAGTGTATCTGGCTGTGCTGTGATGTGCTGTGAGGGCTTATAGCACTGGAGGACACACGCAGCATGGTAACCCTGAGGACATCTGGCTGATGGTGAGCTGGATCCCGGCCTGGCTGGCTCTCCGCTACCTGAGGCACTCCACCGATGGACTGATACATCATACATTGAAAACGAGTGAAAACGAGTGCCACCCCCTGCTGCTTTCAATGCCCTCTTTGTCCACTTGAACTGGCATCAGGCCCATCTCTCTCTCTCTCCCTCTCTCTCTCTCTCTCCCTCTCTCCCTCTCTCTCGGCTTTCCGCCCACTCCATTAGCGGTGACAGACGCAGCAAGAGGTTTGCCCGTTTGTCCTTTCTGTTATCTCCCACACACCTCTATTCTCTCTCGCCCCATTTCCTAACCCCCCCACCCCCACTACACCCTCTTTCTTGCCACCTTCCTTCCTTCCTTCCTTCCTTCCTCTGCTGCTGCGTCTCTCTCTCTCTCTCTCTCTCTCTCTCTCTCTCTCTCTCTCTCTTGCTCTCAGCACCCTTTTTATTGTCATTTGCTTCTGTCTCGTTTCTCTTTTCTTTTCCCGGTACGTTCCACCGTCTTGTTTGTTTCCGTCATTACAAGTTACAGCAGAAGGAGCAGCAGAGGTGCGTGTGTGTGTGTGTGTGTGTGTGTGTTTCCCACTCATAGGAAGGAGCTGCACAGCTACAACTGCAGACGGATCACAAATTGACCATGTGCACTCTTGTCTTGAGTACTGGAGTGGAAACGGTGGAAACTTTTTCTTCAATGCCTCTTTTCAGAAAAGCGTTCTTATAAAAACATCAAACATTGTCAACTTAACCTCTGTATGCCGTGTTCAACCGGGTGGACGAATCGAAGCAGTAGAGGATAGCTTACTGCTACGACTCGATGCGATGACTTATGTAGAGGTACAGCCCTCGGCAAATTGCAACAAGTCAATTTGACATAATATGGGTGTTGTGATTTTCGAGGAAGAAGGCCGCCGACACAGGATCGCTTTTAACTCACTTTATTTGTTTTAGCTTTAGGTCAATTATCTATGAAGCAAAAGGAGGGGAATTGTATAATTCACGCGTGGAGCGACTCTTAGCTGAATATCTGATAGATACGCTGCCTCTAGAGTTTCTGGCCCTCCTGCTTGTGTGTGCAAGATAGTATCCGGGAGGCGTGGCCTCTATGACGTGGGTTATACATTCACACATTCATGGCAGGGACCAATAAACATGAACTAAAATCCTAACACAAATTATATGCAATTTAGGAAGATTGTATATTCATAGATAATAAATTATATCAGATAATAATCTTTGAGAATTAATAATATAGTGTGTGTAGTGTGTGTTGTCGCGGTTACTGGTGTTACACGGTGTTGGATGCGCCACTGGTGGGATTTCATTCACACTGTCCCTGTAGTGATTTTGATATTTTTTTGTTATTATTCAATATTGTCAAATCAAAGTGTTGCAGTTGTGGAAGTCAAGGAGAGAAAGGGGACATTCTTGATACTTTTATTTGTGCTGTACAGCACCGCACATCTAACCCGGTCTCATCTAAGTTTAACAGGGGTTAGCCAAATGCTCCCTCCCGTTTCACAAGCGGAGCGTTATGGCCACTGATTTTGTTGACCTCCTCAGACCTGGTGCTAACTCTGCTAATTGTCGTGCTAATTGTCACGAAAATTGAATTGTGTCCCGGAGCACGATTCAATAGATTAATTTTCGTGGGTTGTCCATTGTGTGTGCTTCATTTTTTGTCCACTTGGTGGCAGTGTAGCAGATTATTCGGTCACGTCTTGTTGGGCTAGATCCTCCAAATGTATAATTTTCAGAGGTGTAACTACACACAAAAATCACGGTTCCATACGTACCTCGGTTTTGAGGTCACGGTTCGGTTCATTTTCGGTACAGTATAATATTCCCCCGGTGACGCACAACTCCGACCCCCACCATCCTCACTTGGTGGCCTAGGAGACGCCGTAAACAAAGGAGAGGTAAACGTAGCGGTCTACGTCAGAGGCCTGGCTGGATGAGAATGTCCCGGACACGGAGGTGGAGCTAGCAGACCGCTCAGTGGACCGGGCGGACCGAACGGCAGCCTCGCCTAAACGGAGGGGCGGAGGTTTGGCGCTGTATGTACATAACTCCTGGTGTATGGACACAAATATAATAAAAAATACACTGCTCTCCTGATCTGGAGTATCTGGCTGTGAAATGCAGGCCATTTAAACTGGTCAGACAGTTATGCGCCATCATAATCTTTGCTGTTTATATTCCACAACGGGCTGATACTAAGTTAGCTTTGGAGTATCTGTACTAGGCAGATGAATGCTCACCCGGAGGCGGCTGTGATTGTGGCTGGGGACTTCAATCACGTGGAACTTAAGACAGTGTTTCCCAAATTTAAGAAACAAATCAACTTTCCAACCAGGGAAAACAACATACTGGACCAAGTCTACTGCAACATACCAGGAGCTTACAAAGCTGTGGGCATGTCAGACCACATCTCTGTGGAGCTGCTCCCTGTTTACACACCAGTGATCTGCAGAACCAAACCCACCACCAGAACAGTTCAGGTATGGTCGGAGGAGGCATCATCCACCCTACAGGACTGTTTTGAAAACACCAACTGGGAGGTGTTCAAGGAGGATTCAAACCTGGAGGCGTACACGTCATCTGTCCTGGATTATGTGCAGTTTTGTACTGATGCTGTTCTTCCCACAAAGACCATCAGAGTTTTTCCAAACCAGAAACCGTGGATGGACAGTATGGTGCGGTCTCTGCTCAGGCACCGGGACGCCGCCTTCAGGTCAGGTGACAGACTGGCTTACAGCACAGCCCGGAGGGATCTAAAAAAGGGCATCCAGCTGGCTAAGCACCGGCACAAATAGCGGATTGAGGATCACTTCCGGCATGACAACCCAGGGGACATGTGGAGAGGGATCAGGTCCATCACAGACTACAAGCGCAGCAAGCAGCAGGTCAGCCATGACCCCACCCTGCCTGACACCCTGAACAGTTTTTTCTCTCGCTTTGAAACACCGCGCAGTGGAGAAACTGTACATCTTCCCCGGCTGGAGGAGCAGCATCAGCCTCTCATCCTGCAGCTGCACCAGGTGAGCTCCTCCCTTAGGAGGATCAATATTAATAAGGCTACAGGACCAGACCGGGTGTCAGGCCGGACTTTGAAAACGTGTGCTGAGCAGCTGGCGGGGGTGTTTCTGGACATATTCAATCGCTCCCTGCTGCTTGCTTCAGTCCTTCTCTGCCTCAAATCCTCCATAGTTGTACCTGTGCCCAAAAAGTCTGCTGTTACTTGCCTAAATGACTATCGCCCAGTCGCCCTCACCCCAGTCATCATGAAGTGCTTTGAGAGGCTCGTCCTTAAGTACATCAAGGACATCATCCCTGCAGGCCTGGACTCTCATCAGTTTGCCTACAGGGGGAACCGTTCCACAGAGGACGCAGTCTCCATAGCACTTCATGGTGCACTGACCCACCTGGAGCATCCAAACACCTATGTCAGGATGCTATTCGTTGACTTCAGCTCAGCGTTTAACACTGTTATCCCTGACAAGCTGACACTGAAGCTGCACAACCTGGGGCTGCCCGCATCGCTGTGTTATTGGATAGGAGACTTTCTAACCAACAGGTCTCAGGTGGTGAGAATAGGGGATCGCACATCATCCTCTCTGATCCTGAACACAGGCACGCCGCAGGGTTGTGTGCTCAGTCCAGCCCTCTACACCCTCTTTACCCACGACTGTTTTGCCACCCACCCAACAAACATGGTTGTGAAGTTCGCGGACGACACCACCACGACACCACCATCTCGGACAATGATGAGACTCACTACAGAGAGGAGATCCAGCACCTGACAGGATGGTGTTCAGAGAACAATCTGCTGCTCAAAAACAGCAAGACCAAGGAGGTCATCGTGGATTACAGGAAGTCCAGGAAGACGGAACACGCTCCTCTCCTCATACACAGGGAGGAAGTGGACCGTGTCAACAATATCAAATTCCTGGGCATCCACATCTCCTCTGACCTGACCTGGTCTCTGAACACCTCACATCTGGTGAAGAAGGCCCAACAAATACTTTTTTTCCTCAGGAAACTCAAAAGGGCTGGACTCTCCTCTCGCCTGCTCGTGAACTTTTACAGGTTCACAATAGAGAGCATCCTCTGTCTCAGCGTGACGGTGTGGTATGACAGCTGCACGGCAAAGGACAGAAAGGATCTGGCCAGGGTGGTGAAAACGGCTCAGAGAATAGTGGGGAGTCCACTTCCAAATCTGGACTCACTATACACCAGCCGCCTCCAGAAGAAGGCCAGGTGTATCGCATCTGACCCCACCCACCCGGGCTATGGACTGTTTGTACCTCTGCCATCTAGGAAGAGGTACAGGTATCTAAAGACCAAAACAAACAGATTAAAGAACAGCTTCTTCCCCAGAGCTGTGAAAGAGATTACCCCCCCACTACAAACTCATTACCTCCCCCAACCACACTGAGAACCCACAACCACAAAGGATGTGGTCTGTGCTATGCACCTTATATACTTTAATATGTCTCCTACTGCAAACATGCTGCTTTTGCACTTTGAACTGTATTTGCGTGTGTGAATGAGTGAAAGTGAATATATATGCATGTGCATAATATTTGCGCACAGTATTTTATTGTATTTATTATGTATATTTTTTATATCTTGTTGTTATTACTGTCTAATCTAAGCTGGAGCCGTCAGCAGAAATTTCGTTGTGTGCAAAACACACAATGACAATAAAGAATTCTTATCTTGTCTTATCTTATTTAATTGCAACTAGTGTGTAAACTAGAAAGCTTAACAAGCTTTTCTCTTCCCTTATTTCCCATCTGGGATCAATAAATACATTCATTCATCTTAAATAATACAGTGTAACAACATTTATTGATGTCTTTTCAAAGTACAAAAATCATTTAGGGGGTTGTGGGTAACGTAGTCCAGGACAGCGAGGAGAAGAAAGGGGTTTGCTGTTTGCTGAAAACCAGCTTCTCGTGCTGGCACCCTTTAATATGACCCTGGAGGAGAGACGGAGACAGAAGATCAGACAGATGTTACCGTAGTGGGGCACTGCCCTCCGAATGCCCCTCCCCTTGGCGCCAACCCCACATTGCACACACACACACACACACACACACACACACACACACACACACACACACACACACACACACACACACACAC
>JAOPJI010000098.1:8386079-8402530 GCA_027122695.1 Merluccius productus
ACACACACACACACACACACACACACACACACACACACACACACACACACACACA
Organism: Merluccius productus; assembly: GCA_027122695.1. Taxonomy (NCBI): domain Eukaryota; kingdom Metazoa; phylum Chordata; class Actinopteri; order Gadiformes; family Merlucciidae; genus Merluccius; species Merluccius productus. Next base: position 8,386,135 of record JAOPJI010000098.1, read on the forward strand.
CACACACACACACACTTGAAACTTGGGCCGGTTTAGCACCATAGCACCCTGCATTGAAACAAATCCTAACAGACCATGACTAGCCTAGGCCTCTATACATAATAGGATGACACTTGCGTTCACTTTCGCTCGGCTCCTACGGCTTCGCGGCGGCGGCGGCGGCATGTGTGTGTGTTTGTGTTTCTGCTCACCTGTTTGTCTTCTTCTCTTTCTGATGTGCATTTATCCTAAGTCGTCCCGCCCCCCCCCACCACCACCACCACCCTCCTCCTCTCTCTCTCCCTCTTTCTCTCCGGTAGTCGTGGAGAAAGCGCGAGCGTCAGAGACACATTAGTCTGGCAGTAATGGGCTAAAGGGTATCGTTCGCGGCGGTATTAGGAGCGCAGTCAAAAAGCTAAAAGAGTTTGGGGCTTATAGCTCGTGTCGGACGGCGCGGCGAGCCCTGTCACCAGATCGATTTACTAAACAAACGCAGAGTAGGGCGGGGAGGTTAAACAGTAACCCGGTGCCATAAAAAAAACACACACACACACACACCAAAAAGGAAAAAAAAGGATCAACACAGGTGTGTGCTTACATATTTTGTGCGTCGGTGTTGTTAGTGTATGTGTGTGACTGTGTGTGTGCAGTGCAGTGCAGTGCAGTGCAGTGCAGTTTAGTGTAGTGCAGTGTAGTGTGTGTGTGTGTGTGTGTGTGTGTATGTCTTTGCGGGAGAGCAAACGGTAAACCATTCAAGAGGCTTGAGGTAATGTGTGACCAAATAAGTGGTGAAATTTCCAACATTTATTTTTTTATTCAGTCAAGTTTGCTCATCGTCATTCATCCACACGCAAGCACGCCTATAGGACCGCTCGGACGCTCGGACGCTCGTACACAGGCGCGCTCATGAACCTCGTTGACACACACACACAACACACACACAAACTATCTACACAACGCGTTAAAGTGGTTGCAGGCACGTGGCGGAATTATCTTTTGCGGCTTTGCCGAGGCTTGTGTGTTTTTGTTCGACCTCATTCAGCATTCGTCACGATCACATGTCACAATGAAACAAATGAAACAATACAGAGCAACCCCACCAAGTCCAATACGGGATGAATCATTACTGAGTAATGGATCGCCACACACCACACACCCAGGCTGCATTGTGTGTGTGTGGTGCGTAGACCAGACCAACCTAGCATAGACCAGACCAGTAGACATCAGGCCAGTGGTTGCTAACCTTTTCTGGGGCAAAGGCACATCCCAACCAGAAATGCAAAGTTTAAGGGCATGATTAGGAAAAAAATGTCACATGCATTATTAACACCACCAGGATAATGTACTTAAGTAATTAAAAATGCTTGCAGTATTTCACACACTGCAGACTTTAAGAGATGCATCACATGGATTCATAAAAAAAAATCAGACAGGCATTTGCATTATTTGTAAAAAAAAAAAAAGTATTGAAATGGACCAAGTTGCAACTTGCTCCACTGCTACGTGGAACAATTATTAATAATGAAGCAAATCCCGCGAAATGTCACAGCACCACTGAGTATAGAGACACAATACACAAGCTTCGGTAGATTTCCTTCCTTCCTTATTTGACTTATTCGCTTACTTTCTTCCTTACCTTTCGAGACAAATAACGTCTTCCTTCCTTATTTGACTCATTCGCTTACTTTCTTCCTTACGTTTCTCGACAAATAACGTCTTCCTTCCTACTTTCTTACTTACGTTCCTAGACAAATAACGTCTTCCTTCCTTGTTTCAGGTCCTTCCATCCCTGTTTTTTTTTCTCCTCCAAAACTGTCTCTCTCTCAGGCCCCCCATCAATTGGGGCCCCATCAATTGTAGCACCACAGACAGGCGCCCTTCCCCCCGAAGGTGAGCATGTCCAGGCAGCTGAGCGTGGTGAGACTCAGGAAGATCTCGTTGACGTCCTCGTAATTCTGAAGTTCGATGCTCCCGATGTTCTCGATGTTCTTGATGTTCGTGATGTAGTACAGCCGGAATATGTGGTAGGGCACGAAGCACACCACCATGATGCCGGCGAAACACATGCTCTTCAGCTGCGCCCAAAACACCTGCTGTCCGCGGCAGCGGAACCCGTACTTCCTGTACAGCAGCAGCAGCACGTGGGCCTGCAGGCCCGTGAGCGCCACCGAAACCACGATGATCACCGAGCTGGTGGCGTAGTTGAGCGGCACGGCGGCCTGGATTTTGTGGATGTGGTTGCCGAACTTGAAGCACGTGCTGTTGTTGCCCGTCTTGATGTCGGCGTTCCCGTAGCAGTAGTGGATGAGGACGGGCAGGGCCACCGCCAACGCCGCCCAGACGGCCAGGCTGCCGAAGAGCGCGTGCGTCCGCCGGTGGAACGCCACCTCGGTGACCCGCCGGTGGAAGCTCAGCAGCCGCATGACCAGGATGACCACGTAGAAGATGAAGGACATGTAGAGGTGGATGTGGATCATGCTGCTGACCACCTTGCACCAGTCGGGGCCCAGGCGCCATTGGTGCGCCGCGTAGTAGTAGATGCGGAACGGCAGGGTGACCAGGAAGAGGAAGTGCGCGAAGATGAGGTTGAGCACGGCGATGCTGGTCAGCGAGCGGGAGTTGGACTGCAGGATGCGCACCGTCGGCACCAGGCCCAGCACGCCGCTCAGCAACACGGCCACGTAGACGCACAGGAGCATGGCGTTGTAGACGTGCGGCGGTATCCACGGCCCGTCGGGGGAAGGGTTGGACCCGTTACCGGAGGTGCTGTTGCTCGGCGCCATCGGGGCCGCCATGACTGCGGGTGGGGTGGGGGTAAAACAAACAACAAACAAAGGACAGGGAGGAAATTAATAAAGAACCGAGACGTCAACAGAAACGGAAATGACCATTTTCACATGACCATAACGAAAACTACACAAATACAATAATAACAACAACGCCAACAAACCCCGCACATGCCATTTAAAGTAACTCCATTTTTTAAAAGATAAAGATTTTAGCATCGTTCTCTAATCGTCAGAAAGCTAATGCTAAACGTGGCTTGCGTATCGTAAATGTCGAGGAACGCACGGAAGGAGTGCAGCGAGTAAAGCAACACAGCAAGACACCTACCGTGGCGGACGCTGTGGAGGAAATGGCTTATTTTGACATCTCACTCCGGCAACGACATGTCTCAACTCTCCTCCTCCTTCTCGGGTTCTGCGACGCGAGACCTACGTCGCTCTGCATCCATCTCATCAAGAGTGCATGTGCCGTCGTGTGCGTGCGTGCGTGCGTGCGTGCGTGCGTGCGTGTGCGTGTGCGTGTGTGTGGAAGGAAGAGATTATCTGTCCGTGACTTTATTCTCATGTGGTCCCACCGTGTGACTCACATCAAAACCACACTGTGGTATTTTCATGATGCGTTCTGTCGAGCGGGTGAGCGGGGGGCTGCTTCCTGCTCGGACATTTCTTCCTAAACTTGCCGGTTTCGCCTGCCGCCCATGCCTGCGCTGATGTGCACGCCGCGGTGCTGATGTGCACGATGCTGATGCGCGCGGGATGCATGTAGGGGAAAACGCTGTGAGAGTTTGGTTAACTTACTTTAGGATACTGATAGATCGGTTAGCGTACATTAGGATACATTAGGATGGGCCAGGTGGAGAGGGTGAGAAAGCAGAACAAGGTGCAGCGCTGTAGCTTTCCGTCCATACCATAACTTTAAAAAAAAGAACATTGATGATGAAATATGCTTCAATTCTGTGAAAGGGATAGACGGCGATAGACTGAGGGAACGACACAAGAGTAGCGCGCGCAACCGTCTGATGCTCGTTTTTAGAAGTGTTGATGATTTGAGGAAGCTGTGGTGAACGATAACCAAAGCGACGTTCCAGAAAAAGAAGAAGAGGTCTTACTTTCCCTTTCACACATGTCTTTGGTAGACAAAATGTATCGAAAAACGAAAGATGTATGTTTTTTTTTTGGTTTTTTTTGATAGTCTAAAATTTGAAACCTTTAGTATTAAATGGCTAGGACACGTCGGATGCCCGTGGTTGTGCGTAGGTCTTCGTCAGACATGTATAGGTCCCTAAATTGGTAAATACAAACATTTGGCACGGGATTATACTGTAAAGTGCCAGAAGTGTATACATGTACGATTCAACCACTTGCGTGCAGGCCCTTAACTTGTGTGGAGGAAGTGTGAACCATTTCACTTTACATGTGACAGGTTGTATAAAAAAAAATAAAAAAAAATGTTGGCCATGCCTCAGAGGACACAGTGGCAGTTGAAATAACTACACTGGCGGAGTTGCTATTTTCCAGATTTTATTAACAAAAAAGATTCTGATTCATTTCAGTGGTATATTGCGAATCAAATTCGTAAAAAAACAAAACAAAAAAAACCCGTTTACCTTAAATCATAGAAAAGCAGTTCAGGCTGTCAACTATTAAATAAGTTACACACAGATGTTAAAGTTACACTTTAGTCCTTCCAAGACCGGTGTTTCTGACTACAGCCTCGAGATAATATTATAGTTACATATCTCTATATCGACACTAGTAAAGCACAGGGACATGTCTTCATTGTACAAAACATATCCAAATAACACCAGTACATTTAAATACCAGTACCATAAATACTCAATCTCTCACACAAACACATACATACATACATACATGCATGCCACACACATACAAATATGTGCACACACACACACACACATACATTTTAGGGGAAGTGCATCTTGCGTCTCCTCCACAAGGTCAGCCTGCGTGATGTGAGAATGTGTGTGGCCACGCTGAGCAGCATCAGGAAGATGGTCAGGGACATGACGATCACATAGTGACTGATACTACAGAAGCAGAAGAAGAAGAAGAAACAGGAAACAGGCTGGTGAGAATGTGCCGTGTGTGTGTGTGTGTGTGTGTGTGTGCGCGTGTGTTTGCCTTTATGATGAACCTATGCAAATGACAATTAGGCCCGAGCATTCGTTTACCTTGTTCCGATGTCCAGCCAGCTCCCGTAGTCCTGGACCAGGAAGAAAAAGTGCTGTAGGAAAAAAAGGGAGGAAGGAACGATGGGTTACAGAGAAGAAGGGGAGAGGATGGGGTTGGAACGGTCAATCGACAGTGCGTTTAAAAGGCCTCTCTATTCGGGGTTACAGCATGTTTTTTTTTTTAATTTGTGGTTTGGATGACGGCATAATTCAACACAGAGTGGAGATCAAATGGACGGCTGATATGCCTTTAAGTTGTCAGAGAGTGTCCATTCAAAAGTCTTCTATAAAAAAAGAAGAGATTTAGCATATACACTAGTGGATGAACTGTAGCAGTGCTACAATACATAATTGGTCAGAAACGGTATTGCTGTGACCCGGGAATCGGTGCATTGATGTTGTGCGCGCACACACACACACACACACACTATTGGCTATGAGGAAGTAGCTTACCAGAGCCATCAGGTCAGAGATCACCAGCACGATGAGGAACAAACTAAAGTGATGGCAGACAAAGAAGAATTGGGCAATGATGACAATTTCATTTCATTTCACTTACTCACTCACACGCACACGCACACGCACACACACACACACAGCATAGAACAGAAGTAATGTGCTTTTCCCAGGCTAAGCAAACCTTAAATAAGAGTTAGACTTGTGGAACTGGAAAAAACATCTAAAAACAAACTATGAAATAAGGGGCCAATCGGAGCAAGGTTTACAGTTATACCCTCTAGAGGAACTAAAATTGGTAATGGTGGACTTCTATTATTTCATCCATCCATTTCAGAGGCTCTTAACGCAGCCGGCCTCGACGTCGTCCGTCCGTTCACCATCGGGAATACAGCCAATTAAATATAAGCTTCATTATTTCACACGACTCGATAGACGCGCTTGAACCCGCCGCCGCCTGGGGGTTAAAGTTACCTCCTTGACGAGAGCTGTGTGGTGACTTGAATGGTCTCAAACGTGCACATGACGACCACGAAGGGAATGATGACCTGCGGGAAGAGAACAGGGGGGGCTATTTTTTTTAGTTCAGACGTTTTGTTTTTGAATAGCATTGTTTCTTTTTTGGGATATGCGAATAAGCAGCGATTAAAACAGAACGGCAGAATTGTAGAGAGGTGTGTTTCGTAAAACAGCAGGGACATTTGTGTGACAAAAAATATAGCTCGCGTAAGTTTCAAATGTCACATAGCTCATGGGAAACGGTATCACACTTGTTCAGAAAACGACAAGAGTAAACAGATCAAAGGCACCTTCCACATCATCAGACCTCCCATGATGAAAGGGTTGAAGACGGTGAGAAAGCAGTACACCGACGCCGGGTCGAAGCTGGACAGGAGGAAAAAAACATGTTGGTTTTTTTTAACGTGAAGAATCAGGTGGCCAAAATGCAACAACTTTGCTTTCTGCTGAAACGGTGTCACTCTGGCACGCACGCGCACGCACACACACACACACACACTCTCTTTTCTAGCCTCGCAAGATCATCCTTATATGCTTGTTTACGTTTCACACTGAATATCAGTCTGGCCTTGGCTGGGCAGCCATTGATTTTCGAATATGGCCTTACGCTGTTCAAAAAAACTCCAGCCAAATCCGAGCGACGCTTGTTTTTGTCTTCTCTCTCGCCACAGCCGGTCGGAGGTCAAGCGAAAACATATTCTAAAGCCTTCTGTGCGGATTTCTGTTAATCTTTTAACATCGTTATACAGTCTGTTTTGGACAAAAACTGTTTTGATTGCTCCATAGATTGCTACACTTTCCTCGGGCGCTGCTATTGTTTTTTTTTTTGTAACTCGGCAGACCGAGGCGCTCCTTGTCTGTCATGAACTGCAATGAACTACGTCATGAAATACTCCCTGCTACTCCCACTGCTGAGAGAAACAGAATGTGAACACATGCGAGATGGTCTCACGAGGCTACAGGTCTTCATAGGTCAGTGTAAAGACCTATGGAACCACTCAGCATACCTAAGAAACACACACACACACACACACACACACACACAGAGTATACCTAAGAAACACACACACACACACACACACACACACACACACACACCTGTTAATGGAAGCTATGTTCCCTGTGCCAAAGAAAGCTGTAATTATGAAGAAAACCTGAGGAACAGATGTAAGGTAAATAATAACCGGTTTTAATATCCAACCAAACTATGTCAATGATTCTTTACATTTAGGGGCCAAAAAAGGACTGCAAATCACTTTGTGGTCCTGACGCAGTCCATGTTCATGCCATGGGTCAGGTTTTCAGCTACTGCCCCCTATTGGGCTAAACAAGGCATTGCCATTAATTCTACTTTATTTTCTACTCAATTGCAATATGGGAAATGTCTCTTTTAGATACACATATTGGGACAGCAATTAATATTAATAAGGATACAAAAAAATATGATCTTCTGATGTCATCCAACTTCAGTTGTCGGATCTTGGTGATGTCGATGTTCTCAGCAAAGTCCATAGTGGAAAGCTGCCGAAGAACAACAGCAGTGAATGATTAAAACAGAATTAGGATAATATCTGGCATTGCTCCGACTTTTTACATAAAACCACAAAAACCTTATCAAAGCTTGTTTATTCCGCTCTTGTGTATTCTTATACAAAACCCTTTGCCATTATTGAACCTGCGACATATTGATCACTAGACTTGGGTGTCTTTTGATTATATTCCGTATTTTTATTTTTTAAGGTGTGTAAAATGAGCTCTGACCTCCTGTCTGGTGGAGATGCCCTGAGCCTGCATGGTCTCCTGTTCCATGTTGATCCACACGAACATCAGCCAAGACAGCATAGGTGGAAACAGGGCCTCCGACCTGTGACACACACACACACACACACACACAGATTGATAATCTTAACAACTTAAATATGGATTAACTCCAGATTCCTATTCATTATTTTTACTATTTATATTTAGCAATATACAGTGGCATTTTTTCAAGATGCATATCATTAATGAGTTAGGGGCATCTTGCTCCTACAGACTCTGGGCGTTGGGGTTCGAAGCCAGAACAGTGTGTGTGTGTGTGTGTTTGTGTGTGTGCATGTGTGGTGGGGGGTCTCATCTAGGGCTAGGCAATAATTCAATATAATCGTTCATCGTCTTTGAATGGTATTGTATCGTCATGAAATGAAGATATCCAGTTTTATAGTAAAAATTAATTACAATGCGAAGATATTCCCTTAAAATGATTAGGTATTTTGAAATCATAAGCGCATGCCGTGACACTTTTGTGTAAAATTCCCCCGTGATTATTGTGCCAATACATTTTTCCATATCTCCCAGCCCTACCCAGTGCTGAGCAGCAAGTAAGTGGCACTGAGGGACAGGAACACACTGAGCAGCCGGTGGAAGAGGCGGGTCGAGCTCAGCAGGGGCACCAGCAAGGAGGACCCTGGACACAGGGAGGGGTGGGGGTCAAAGGTCAGGGGAGGAGGAGGAGGAACCCACTTATTGTTATTATATTTAAATTCCCACATACCATATGTATTGACTCAACTCCATAGATGTCATAGGCTGGTTAAATATGCGCTACAGATTTGCATAACAAATTAAATGTAGCGTTAAATGGATGAAATGGCCGTTTAAACACCCAAAAAATATTTATTGATGTATTGATTGATTGATTAATTTGCATTGACTTATAAGAATGCAGTAATTGATGAATCAGAATCGAGTATTCAACAAAGCCGTGGTAATAAACAAAAATAACCAGCGCACACACACACACACACACACACACACACACACACACAACCAACCTAGCGTGGTCCAGCTGATGATCTGGTTGATTAGGGGCAGGCCGTGTTTCTGCTGCAGACTGTCATGCGTGAGCGTGGGCACGTATGCACACACAGCCACGTGTAACATCTGGGAGTAGAGATCAGAGACAACGTTTACTCCGCATGTACAACACAGTTACCAACAATGATTAGATATCAGTGACTTTCATCTGCAACGTTATTGTTTTTTTATCAACACTAAAATGTACTGAAATTTAAATATTCCTCCGCAGTGCTTTGAACATTACATCTGGTCGATAGAATATTTTGTTGTTGGATTTGCAGCTGCAGAGGTGTCCCGTTATTGGAAAAATAATGACCAATCAGAATCAAGTATTTAACAATGCTGTGGTATAAAGATACTTAAAAAACGCACATGCACACACACGGTTGTACCTGGGCATAGAACTGCTGTTTGTCACTGAGGTGCAGCGGTGCCCGTTGCCGTGCCGACCACAGATAGCAGATTGAGGTGAAGAGGGTGAGCGCACCTGCACATGTACTAAAAAAAAATAACAACCACATGTGGATCTGTGCTTTCGTGAATACATTCACAATATATTGTCAACGTAGCGTTTTGATTCGATGTGTGAGACAGGAAGTGATCAAGGTGGTTGGACACTCACACAAAGTGGACGTTGGCCTCTCGGCCGACCACCGGCATGAGGGGGAACGCGGCCAAACACACACAGCCCAGCGTCCAGCTCACCGACCGGAACTAGCACAACAGCAACACAGAATGACCCGTCAGATTGTGTGATCCGTGTTTAAAAGAGTACGTACAATCAAGCTCTGTAGACTAGCATTTCTGACCGGGATTTAGTGTCACTCTCATGGATAATTACAGAAAAACAAGACACTGAAAATAACTTCAATCTGGGAATAAAACCGAAAGGGTATTTCAAGAAAAAAAAGTAGATCAGACAGACAATAAGTGCTATGCCATCTTTAATTGCACAGGGGCGATTAGCTAAAATAGAGCATAGGTTTAAAACAGTATGTTTAAAATAAGTGCGATGTCGTCTTAAATTACACCGGGTAGTGCAGCTAGCCTTCAAGTTATAATTAGATTCAACTATGTCAACCATTAACTATGGGAAAATACAATTTGTCCTCAAACAATGAGCCATTTTCATTTAGTTTTACTGGTTATCAATAATTTATTGTTGTACTGATTAGAAATGCAATTAATTAATTGACTGATTATGAATCAGGAGCAATTTAACTGACAATATTGAAAAGCTTTCAATTACCATTTTTGGTTCTTGAATGTGTACTTGCTTTACCTTTGCCTTGTTGTAGAGTCCAGTCAGGATGGGCCAGAGAGAGAGGGCTGCCAGACCCACTGTCAGCATAGCGCGATGGAAGAAACTCACCACCTGGGGGCAGCAAAGACAACACTTTAAATCTATGGGACCAAGAGGACAATTAATCCTTAATAACAAGTTTAAGTTAGCAAATATATCAATTAATCACAGCTCTGACCATAGCATTTGAATAAAAACACAAGAATTGTATATTCCTCAAGCGGGAAGCATGGTCATAGTTGCGGATGTGTCCCTACCAGTAGCTCGATGCCGAAGGCGATCAGCACAAAGTAGCCCAGACATTTCCACAGTGGCAGTGAGGGAGCTGAGCGAACCAGATCTGTTACAGTTCCACACCTGAAAAAGCAGAACAAAAACGAGAACCCAATACAATGAAATGAAATCTCATGTCATCCTTTCATCCAGGTGAGGGTCAGGTGAGGTGTGAATGGATGAAACGCTTCATCTTATTTGCATCACACTGAAAACCCGACTGGACAACGCCCACATTGTTGCTTTGATCCTTCATACGATTAATTAATCGTACAAATTAATTTGAATTAATAGTGTGTGTTGTGCTGTATGTGTGTGTGTGTGTGTGTGTGTGTGTGTGTGTGTGTTCCAGGGTGGGTTTTTACTCACTCTTTGAGGACCGAGTACCAAATGGGGACTGGCAGCAGGCAGTAGATGTAGTATGTGAGCGGACTCTTTTGAATCAGCAGAAACACTGAAATCACCACGGTGACGCACACACACAGCCTCGTTAGGGTCTGGCTCGGTATCTACACACACACACAAACACACACACACATAAAGCACTTAAACTGCATGCAGCTTGCCAAGTTAATTATTTGATTAGAACACCAAACTGTATACTCCATATAACAGGTAAGAAATGGCTGTGATTTCTTCAAGCTTGTGTGTGTGTGTGTGTGTGTGTGTGTGTGTACCTGGTTGGCATACCCTGGCGGCCTCCTGAGGCTAGCGTGGGTCTTGAGGATCAGAAGGACTACATATGAGGTCCAGCCTACAAATCCCAGCACCACACTGCAGCCCAGGAAGAACCTGTCGTAGGTGTGGTAGTAGACCAGGCCGTCCAGGGCGCGGGCTATCATAGACTTGCACAGCGCGATCTGAGGAGAGAGTTCAAAAAACACTTCGGTTTTATTCAGAAATGTTGATTTTAGATCATTTAAATAGAACAAATGAAATAAGATGGAAAAAAATAAGGGACAGCGGGGCAAAATACAGTTGTAAGCCTATATGTGCTAGTGATAGGCCTGTGGAAATAAAAAGATGTCCTTTGGTATTATTCAACATTAATTCACGTTTCATTGCATGTTCCTTAAATCCAAGTAACTCACAGCGTCCTCGTATTTCTCCAGCTGAATCAATATTTTGACCTGTCTGATGATTTCTTCTTGTTGTGAGTCAGTCAGCTGTCTGAAGGGAGGGGAGGACAAGAACAAGACAACACATTTACTAAGAGTCTACAGTTCATCTTGTAAGACACTTAAAAGGATGTAAAGCCCTAAAATGGATACTTTAGACTAAGTGAAGAATATACGTACTGAAATGGGGTGAAAAGGAAAGACAACGTGGTCTCCTTCTTTTGAACCATTTTCACCTGGAAGAATACAAGATTTGACAACATTTTTTGACTTTTATATACACAAATGATTCAGGAGGAGTTATCATAAAAATGTCTGTGCTAAAGCATCATTTCTTTCTGTACCTTGTCTATCATCTATCACCCTTAGGCATAACTTATGATTGTGTTGACAGCTTCTATTATACCACGGAGTCAGAGAGTATTTTGTATATTAAAGGAGAGACCAAACCCCTTGAAGCCACCTTTTAAAAAAATGCAGGTTTTCAGGTTCTTTACATTCTGGGGTGGGGCTGTCGGCTCTCCTTTAAACGCCCCTTTAATTCGGTTTCAATGAGTGGAGGATAGGCGTGTCACATCCACGCTCAATCAGCATGTTGTACAAGTTAACGATATCAGCCAATAAGCATGCAGGGAAATGATGCAGGCAATAGCATGTGTTTAACCTAGAGAGGGAGTCATCGAATGTACACCAGTGTCCTAGCTGTGTTTGGGGTTTGGTTCTCCTTGAAACAGTACGCACTCATACTGCTGTACCTTGAATTGTTCCAGCATCTGCATGGCATTGGTGTACATGCTCTCTGCCTTGAATCGACCGCTGTTGTTCAGGTACAACAGAGGTAACACACCCTGGAAGGGACAATAGACACATTAAACAAATACTCCGGGCGCCAGGTTCAGTTCTATATTTTCGTTTTATGGCGTGCTTTCACGGCCACTGCAGGCCACTTTTAGAAAGGTGCCGGTGCTTTCCGGGAATAAAAGGCGTAACTTTTGTTTATTTTGTTTGGAAAATAACAGTCTAGGTTTGGATAACAGCTCTTTGGAAATGTGGACGCCTCAAGCTTTTGTGGCTGTGTATTTTTTTGTTAGCAAAAAAAAAAAAAAAAGAAGTACTTTCTCTTTTTTTTTTTTCAACTAACGAAGAAAAGTGATGCACTTATTAGAATTAAATGCTGCCTTCAACTGAAACTCAGGGAATGCCAATACAAAAATAATAATATGCAGTGTAACCCCGACGACTACGACCTTATGTATTGTTAAACAATTTAGCATTCTGTGACATAGGACGAACCACAGAGTTGAGGGGAAAAGGCACTCCGATCAGAGACGCCATGAGGGGGGCGATGTCCGCCTGCAAAGACAGGACAGAAACATTATTGTACAGCGCGGTACGATTATCGGATGTGACATCATCAAAATGCGCCAGCAAGTGGCGGCTCACCTGATTGACATCCACCCTGCGGAACTTCTCCAGATTCCAATCTTTATAAATAACAAAAAAACAAATACAGGTCCACATGTAGTAAAAAAGATGCAATAAATAAATGTAATAAATCTACATTTGATTTATTTATCTTTATCTATTTTATTTATGTCTTTACAATGATGCTGTACAGTGCAATTTGGCTTTGTCAGAGGTTTATGAATACAGCATATGCTAAAGTATCAGGCTGGTACCTTGCTGGTATCCATCGGTGTACTGCTGGGGCTCTGAGGGTGGCTGAGCGCCCTGGACCCCAGCTCCCCACACCACTAGAGGGGTAAGGGTCTCGGAGGCGTGGCCTGCACCGTGGGAACCTAGATGTGCACACACACACACACACACATTTTAAAAAGTTTAACTACATTCATAACTACAAAACACCAACATTGACCATGTGACATGTTATAATCCCATGCTAATTAAATGATGACAATAATACAATAGCATTGACAAAACCAAAACAAAGACTTATCTTCTTACCCCAGTTGGTCATTCCATGATCCGAGGTGAACACGTAGGCGGTCCTGCCATCGTGGTGGTAGAAGTCCTCGATGACAGACACCAGCTCTGCTACGCCCGAGTCCACCAGCCCTATGTTCTCCTGGTACTCCCTGGGATCAGCGACCCAAGACACAACCACACAAAACAACACAATGATTCACTGATTCGGGATCAAGCTAGAACAATATGAGATTTGTCTGTAAAACAAGACGTTGCTTCTAGACATATCTTCCAAATACAAGTATGACAGTCACGGATGTTTGTTTATTCAGTTCATTATTGGAAAAAAAAAGTATGATAATATAATTCTACAGATAGATGTAATTCAATTTTATATTTTATCATTTTTATTTCATATCTTAATTTTCAATTACTGTACAAGACAAATTCCTTGTATCGATAACACATCAGAATCCCATTCTGAACCATACAACCCAGACAAAGATTTATTTGAAGTGGAAAAAACCCCAACATAAATAACACCTGAATATAAAGCACACACATCCGTGAATTGGGCTACATTCCCAGGGGTCTCCTACTCACCGTGACTGGGGCCTGTGGGCGTGGCCGTTGGTGTCGATGCCCAGCAGATGGAGGAAGAAGACGTTCTGATCCTCCTGCAGAATGTCCTTCAGGCTGGAGTTGAACCCGGCCGACTGGAAAAACGTCTGGCGCGGAGGAGGAGAAGGAGAAGCATTGAAGTTAATCTGACTGTAGGTGGGCAGAATATAGCATTACACAATCTCTTTGCATATAACATCTCACAAAAAAGGACAATACCAGTCGGGTTGATCAAACCACCGTTACTGTCTCCCCTAGTTTCACTAAAACATTGTTACAAATATAATTTGTCAAAATGACTTCCTTGTACCAATCCGGCCGAAGAGCATTTAGCATGAGTAATCTCTAATAATGGCAATATTTCGTCTTTTGGAATCGTTGTCGGTCAGTACGGACTGGATTTTGCGGACAACATAACAGTGAATCGCCATACAAGTACTTTACAAAATGTCTTGGTCACAAGACATTTGCTATTGTTTACAGATTTGTGGCAGGTGGGTTTCACAGGAAATTGCACGCAGGATCGGCACAACAAAGTGATTTGGACAAGTTATATTGGTAGCTGTTTTAGTGAAGCCGGGAGAGACGGTTACGATGGTTTGATCACCCGGACCGGTATAGTGCTGCATCATTAAAAGGGACATGGCGTTTACCTTGACTTGTGTGAACACCCAGGTGTCCAGTCTGGAGGCATCGGTGGAGGCAAAGTCCTCCTCCATAGCTGGGTATGTGTGGGTGGACACGTGATCCCCACTGGCACCTGGCAGTGGAGCCAGGAGGGTGCCGTCGGCAGGATGTGCCAAGAGGAAGGAAGAGGCGGTTAAGAATAGCTCCCCGGTCATATTCAGCCGGTGAGGGAAATATGCATGTGATGCATTGCATCTTTAGAATTTTCTCTTTTGCTCATCTGCTCTCCTTTGCGGTAGTAATACTCCAATTTATTGATCCCCCCCAGAGATAATTACTTCATACAATAAACACAAACAGGCAATGGAACATGGAGGTTGTATCTATAGACTTGTGTGTTGGGGGGTGCATATGCATATGTACCTTTAGCAAACATGGGCAGGATGTCCGGGCTGCCCCAGCTCCAGGTGTGTCTGCTCTCATTGAAGACAGAGTCAAACTCCACAGGGTTCTCCTTCCAGCCTAGAAATACATAATCATATTTGTTATACCATGGGCAGAGCCGTAGAGAGAGAGTTGCGTCATCTCCATTTACTCCATCAGGCCGATTATTTTACAGCAATGACGGATCATGGAAACATTCAACAGCTCCACACATTGGGAGCTAGTAGCAGCGGTTTTGCCTATTAATACATTGTAATTGAGTTTCACAATATATTTTACAGCATCTCTGCTCAGTTAGTAGATTTGAACTTTTCACAGAGGTCTTATCATAGGACAAACACAGGTGTCACTCATCACACACAAGTATGGGTCTGCTACTTTGATGTACCAGGGCACAGGTAGTAGGCACAGGTAGTAGACTGAACAAATGAAGATAAGTCTACTACCCGTGCCGAGGAGCAGACCTGTGATTAGTGTGATGAGAGATCTGTGTTTGTCCTACGATGACACCTCTGTGGAAAGGGTCTATTGGTTTAATCCACCTTAATGGGCTGGCGGTTACAAAAAAAACAAAACACCATCGAGATCACCTTTATTCCGACTGCAATTAGCACCCTGAACAAAAAATTATGATTCTCTCCATATTTCACTTTATCGATCTAATCTAATATAATCTTCAGATCAGACACGCATACGCATAAGCACACTCACAGGCACACACACACACAATATGAATGATATATACGCGGGTACCCACCTTTAGCGACTGCGCTAACATCCTCGTAGAAGCCTGCGATGAGAGCCACGTGGCCTGGCCGTGACTCGGTGGGCACGTGTGTGTGTGACACACCCCATGTCCCCCGCTCCTCTATTACACTTCTGATATGGACACATAGGAATATAATATAATGACAATATAAGTATAATATAGGTAATACAGCATGAGACGCACGTGCTAGCTGTACTACACACATATATTCATCACATTTACTAACACAAGTGTTAGTAAAAGTACAAGTTTACATCATTAGCGCACAGTGACACAAACAAATGTGCCACATACACAAACACTTTGAATGTAGAACCAAATATTGTACTACATATGTTTTGTATGTCCGTCCAAAACTAGGGTATGTATTCTGTTATGCAAACGCAGTCATATTGTCACACCGCGGTGAAGTTTGTCTTGTTCTGGGTTTTATTTTGTCTTGTGAATTCCTGTTTTATTTTGAAAATTAACTCTCCTCTCGTTTCAGTCACTTCCCCTTCCTCATGTGTCTCCAGCCTGATTGTCCTCCCTGATTCCTGATTGTG
>JAOPJI010000098.1:8472370-8482370 GCA_027122695.1 Merluccius productus
GAGGGATCCCCACGGCAACGTCCCCACAGCCGGACCGGACGCCACTCCCGGCATGGAGGCCCCCCATGAGGAAACACTGGAGCTAAAACAGGATAAGAGACATAAGATAAAATGACTAAGAAACTAAAAACAGGATAAAAGGCATAAGATCTAAAAGACTAAAAGTATAAAAGTATAAAATAAAATGTAAAAAGACTAAAAGAAAGAAGGTAGGAAGTAAAATATAGTTAAAGAGATAAGAGGAAAAAAGTATAAAGGAAATCAGTTAAAAGCTAAATTAAACATGTGAGTCTTAAGCCTCCTTTTAAAAATATCATTCAGGCTATGTATGTCACTCAGGAGGAGCAAGTAGTGATTATGAACTCATACGAGGAGTTTAAATAGCAAATAACGGCAAGGGGCAATACAGCTGCCCATAATAAGGCTAGGGAGGCGTGCTGGCAAAAAATGGCAGATTCTGTGAATGCGTGAAAAGATTCTGCATAGCCTAATTGTCTAAAAATAACTATGCCAAATGCTGTTCGCACAAGCACGCAAGCACGCACGCGCGCACACACGCACGCATGCAGCCACTTTCGTATGACAGCTAACCCAGGCGTTGAGCGCAACATACCTCGCTAACCCACTAATCGAGGTTCGTAGTACACCCCCCTGCTCCTTAACAACATCTAAACCCCCCCCCCAAAAAAAACAATTCAAGTCGCTTTGGATAACGGCATCTGCTAAATGACTTGGAAAGTCGTAAAAAGTAACGCCCGCTATTTGACGACCGCGCTCTCTAGGTCACTTCCTGTTGACCTACCTCCTGCTGGACGTGATCAAGCGCTCGGCGCCGGCCCGCGTCGTCGTCGTGGCGTCGGTGGCCCACACCTGGACGGGCCTCCACCTGGACGACATCAACAGCGAGAAGAGTTACGACGCGATGAAGGCCTACGGGCAGAGCAAGCTGGCCAACGTCCTCTTCGCACGCTCCCTGGCCAAGCGCTTGCAAGGTGAGGGGAGTCGTAAGGTCTGAAGTGGATCGGAGTTATCATAGAGATAGATTGTGTGCAGCAAAAGGGACGTTTCCAACTCTGTTGAAAAGGCGCCACACATTTAAAAAAAAAAAACGTTTTACTCGATTCAGTTGTACTGGATGCTAGGTTTAATTCCATTTACTAAATTAAAGTGTTGGTAAAGTTCAATGCCAACAGTGAAATGCGTTCAGGTGCAATTTTCCATTAAAAGATGCCAAAAACCATTTAAACTGTGCTATGGGTGACGATGAGAATGGAAATAAAGATGATGATGATGATGATGATGATGATGATGATGATGATGATGATGATGATGATGATGATGATGATGATGATGATGATATCGTATTTTAAACTCAAGAGTCCTTGTAATGTCATTTTTATGAGCAATACAAAAGGGCTAAATAGTCAACCATTTGGGAAATTGCATTCAAGTAACACTTGTCACACTTGAACAATTGTCTGTTGTAAGTTATTTTTTGGTAAGTAGTGGTTGTTGTTTAATCACCCACATGTTTAAATGTCAAATATATTTCTACAGCACATCATGAGAGTGACACGCACACATGCACACACACACACACCCTGGTGACAATTTTTGGATGCATCTTCCTGTTGCACCTTACAGTAAAACCTCAGATAAGTCTTTCCACTATTTGATGGTTTGGTTTTACTCAGTGTTAAAACATATTCAAGAAATAACTTGCTGATTAAGATTGCAGTGAATAACAGTTTAACCGATACGAAGACAGATGAGCACATTTACAATTTTTGTATTTTAATTTTTAACAAACAATCTTTATGTATATGGTATTGTTGAACACTGTTGCCCTTTAAATTATTCTTAAATCTTGTGTGTCAAATGAATATACAAACAAATATATTAGTTAACAGTACAGTCCCCAATTATAATAAGAATAAACACCTAACTAGTATTCAGTTAAAGAGAATTGTTCTCCCATTTTTCATCATTGGATACATGTAATCAAAGCTCTGAGCAAACCCTGTTACTGTGTTCAGTGTTGCCCCATGTCCCTTCACAGAGTTCTTCACAGTACTGTCTCTCTGTTGCTCACCACCCCTCCCCTCGTCTGTGATGTGTTCTGATGCCAGAACCACAGTGTCAACCCTCATTAACCACACAATATGATCACATATTCCTTTTGGCTCGCTCTCTCTCCCCCCTCCCCATTACACACACCAAAGCTTCTCTACTGCACTCCCTGAAGGAGTAGCAGTAAGAGGGTAGCAGAAATGGGACTGTAAGGAGTCATGCTGCAAGAAGAAACCACTTGCACCTATCATCCCTGGGTCTTTACTTCCTCCCGTGTTACCCATTACCCACCACAAATTCCAGCAGGTTTTTAGGGGGAATTACAATAGATAGATTGTCTTTACTTTGCTGTGTGTGAGTTTTTCCAAAAACGACGTCACAACGTATTTTTTTAAACTCGTAGGCGATAGTTCTTCTAAAATTGAGGTTTACTTACACTTTTCAAGCTATATTATTTTCTTTTTTTTACCACTAGAGGGCAGAATGCATTCAAAATAATCATCTAGCTTCTTGAACTCTCCCATCTGTTTTGACAACGACTGCAATGTGGGAAGCCTTAACTTATGCCCCTGTGCAATGCAACTTAGCAAAAAGCTAAGCAGTCACTGTCAGAAAACCTGTCCACAGTGGTTTGATGATTGATGGATTAAACAACATATAAGTAATATAAGTAATCCAATGACATCAAAGTACTTTCTTCTTTCATGATTATCCATTCAAGAAATGATACCCCATCTCTCTGTATCTCTGTCACTTAACCTTTATTGCTCTCTTCTCATTTTTGTATTTTCTCTCCTCTTCACGCTTTTCTCTCTCTCTCTCTCTCTCTCTCTCTCTCTCTCTCTCTCTCTCTCTCTCTCTCTTCCTTGCCATTGACTTTCATTTTGCTTCTGTGATGCATAAACAATGAGTCTGGGAAGCCTCCGTCAGGAAAGCATCTCATGGCATACATTTAAATTGTATGTCTGGAATTGGATTTCAATCTTTTTATTCTAAAATCTTTTTGATCTTTTGCTTCCTCCATTCCTCTTTTGCCCCCCAATCCATTTGTTAAACAGGCACAGAGGAGGAAGGAAGGAAGAGTGTAAGGGGTAAAAAAAATTGTTTTCCCTGCCAGGAGCTCTTTAAATTTTATCATGAAAGGGTACATGCACACGTAACACGCATTCACGTTTCAGATGAGCAGGAAGAAGCAATGCATGCACACATACAAATATGGCTCTTGTAAGAACCAAAATTAATTTCGTAGTTTAATTTCTCTGATTTTTAATATTTTTCTCACAATGGGTTTGTTGGCGCACATTTGGGTTTCAAGACTGTGGTTTGATTGGGAATAGGTCACGTATGTGTTGGTTGGGAAAAGCAGTTTGTTGGACCACTACACAACACTCTGGATTCATACATTTTGTTTTATTTCATTAATGAAAAGTATAATTGTAAAGTATAATTTCCATCGCAAAACACAAATAAGAAACAGAGCTAGTGTACTGTACTGGCTATATCTCAGAGAGTTAATGGAAAACTTCTACAGCCCTGAAAATATATGCAAATATAAAAGGATATTCACAATTATCCGTATGTTTACTTTCCCCCAACATTTCTTTCTATTGTGTCAATATTTCTTGTATGCAACATGCAGAGATACACAAGGTATACTTGAAATGTTTACAGTTAACACTTAATTTCAAAAGACAAGCTAGACAAACCCCTTTGGCATTCAATGGTTGAGGACATCGGCAGTTGCCTACAGAGATGCACAGCAGAAATGTTTAGGTATGGCATCCCAACTAAGAGCATTAACAGCAGCTCCACTGCATTAAGACAAGAGGCACTGAGGGAGATCCACGTAGATACCATGCCACTTCCTGACAATTAGAATGGTGCGATCAACCATGTCAGGAAGGCTCCTCCAGGACCAACTTTTATCGCAGGAGTACGGCAAACACTGATTGAAACACTGAGTAATCAGCCGAAGATCGGCTGTATCGCTCCAATGTTTGTGCGAAACGGTATGTTTACGCTAAACACAATGAGAGATGGGTGGGTTCAGTCATCAAGGAATCAGTGAATAAAAGAAACATGTTTAAATGGGGGGGAGGGCTAATACTACCCATTAGGCCCTCAACAGTCATGTGGTTTGAACATTCAAATTCAAAGGTTCTAATTATAAAGGTCGTTCCCTTTCATTGATCTGGTCTTACAGGGATGTTTCAACCCGGAGCCCATTTTCCCATAATTTTGGGCCTTAGGGACTAATGTGGACCACAAATTAAAAAAAATTGGTCTAGTATTAAGCGAGAGGTCTTCAGCCATCAGCCGTGAAAGGACAGCAGAGAAGTATCTCCCTGAACTGTCGCAATTGGGAGAGTTGAGTTGTTGCAGGAGAGAACGGTGGAAACATGAGAGTTGGAGAGAGGATGGCAAGAGTTTGTTGTGTTAGACTACAGAAAGCATAGTTTAGTGTTATCTAAAGGATTTACAAAAAACAATGGTTTGTGTTTGCACGTTTCCACCATTCTCTTCCTGCAACAACTCAACTCTTGTGGTCAAGAGAGTTCAGAGCAAGACTTCTCCTTGAGCGAGTCTTGGTTAGACACAATAACAAACAGACCGGGTCAGGCGAAAGGTAAAGACAAAGGTTTTATTTCTCTGTAGGAATCCTTTCCATAATGTTGTCAGACACTTATAATAACAATCTGCCTTTAGAGGACGTACATTGACAGGGTGCCTTGCCCCTATAGCTTTACATTGCTGCCGTTATGCAGCTGATGGCTGAAGCCCTCTCGCTCGATACTGGACCAATTTAAAAAATTGGTGTCCGCGTTAGTCCCTGAGAACCAATATGATGAGAAAATAATGGCATGCAAGAAAGCGAGACCCTTTCATTTTCACAACTGTCTTTTAATTTTAATATCATGTTCTTTAGTGATGCAATGCTTGTCTGAATGAGCTAGAATCCACAACAGAATCTGTGACACGGTCCAAAGGCGTTTTTTTTTTTTTTTTGTTCCCACCGATGTACACAAAAGTCAGTTTAACCTGTATGTTATACAGTCAATGTGCGTTACTTTCACACCGGAGCTCCACTGGCCAGTTTTTTTCCTGCTTTTTACTATTGTAGAGCTACACTTAAAACTCTAAAGCTATCTACTTATATGTAATTTGCCTATTGTGTAGATATATTGATCAAATGATGGCTCTATAGTCACTTGGAAGCACCTGGGCAGGTATACAGGACTCATACTGGTGATCACGTAATTCGGAGCGTGAATATCTGTTGAATATCCGATATTTTCTAACTTAAAAACAAACACAATTTTTTAAGACGAGACAATAGTCTCATAAACTATTTGAGTTTGTTATAATTTAAATACTATTCGAAAAATCTAAATCATGACCCATCCCTTTTTATAATATGTGTGCTGACAGATTATGCAAAAAAGAAACAGTCAAGGCAAACACACCCTCTATTTCTCAAAAGTTGTGATGTCATCTTTTAAACACAAACAATTTTTCTCATTAATATCTGCATTAATATATTAATATAATAATTCATTTTGTATAATCTAATACACATTTTAAATAGATTACTGTATTTGACATATAAGTATAGTCAAATATTAATGATATAAAAATGATATAAAGAAACATTGCAATGACATTATTGACATACTATTTTCGAACATCAACTTGAATTCATTACATTTCAATGCATCTAGGCATCTAGGAGTCAACTGAAGCCAGACTGGGTAGTCACCTGTCATGGATGAATGACTAAACAGGTTAGTCTTAATGAATATTTTAATTGAAGTACTCATGTTTCAAACTTTTCCCCTCCTAACTTTCCCCCCGTCTGCCTGTCGGTGACTTAAGAATCATTCCTAAGTAATGGCAGTCATGTTTTCCATTTTACACAAATGGATTGTTATGTAAAAAACGTTATGCATACTTTTGTACATATTTACAAAAGCTCTTGCATGGCTTAAATATTATCGACATACTAAACCACAGTATTAGCTAATTATGTTGTTGTAATCAACAAAAAAACGAATCTAAAAAGCTACTTACAAGCCGGCAATAAAAGTAAATGTAGGTAATTGCCAAATGCAATACTGGACTATCAAAATCTTCTGAATTAGGGGTGGTCAAGAAATATCAATAAAGCTGTGTGTTCAAAGTCAGTGAGTCTTTTACTTGGTTTGATTTTCATATATACCTTTAAATGGTAGGGACAACAACAACAACAAAAACACCTGATTTCGATTCCCCCTCTGCAAAAATCAGTCGTGTAGGATGTTTTTGTACAGGTGACAGCATTACTCCAAACAACAAAACTGAAACTGCCGCCATTACGCCTACATTTGATTATCATTTCAACAAACTAAATAGAAAGCAAATATCCAAATATCAACCAGGCCGTTGGAGCAAATAAAAAATGCCTAATAATGTATTCAAACTGTCACTCCTGTGGTAGTACAGCTCTGATGAGCCATTGCTATCCTCCACATCATCTCATCATGTCATGTCTGTTCATTTATTTTCCCAATCATTTGTATTGTTGTATTAGTGTTGTTATCATCACATATACAGGCATACCCTCTCACACACCACTCGGGAAATCAAGGCTAAACGAGTAGGCTTACTATCCAAACACACTACTCTCCACTCTACTGGGTAGCGTGAATTGCCTTCTTTTTAAATAATAATCTTCACTAATGGTGTATATTACAGGGAAGCAAGCAACAACGAGAATAATTTGTTCCTCCATGACGTTAGAAAACGAATGTGAGGGAAAAATGCATTGAATAACATGGCAATGCAGGCGTGAATTCTGTGAATTAATTAACAAAATGTACCTGTTCTGTGTACAAGTTCATGTTAAAATAATACAAGCTAAAAAGTTGTGCTGCTTTACATCCAACATCTCTAGGCGAATCCACTGCTAAAAATGGCCCCATATAATGTCTGATGGGGCACCCTAGGGTGAGGTTCAAAGGCGGAAGATAACAGCAATGCTTTGCAGCCCTGTTGGAGGTCAACTATTATCTGGCCAAGCTATTAAAAACTACAGGCTCCTGGACATGTCTCCTGCATGGCACATTCAGGAGAGATTGGTTGTTTGGATTGCTTTAATCATCTGCATTACTTCTCTTTTGAAGGTAGGAGTTGGAGCTCATGGTCCTGTTTCAAAAATATGTATTTTTTGTGCTATTTTTCTTTGGAAGAAAAGGAATGGGAAGTGAACTTTTGTGAAGTGATTTGTAATGAGTAATGAAGTATTTTTCACAAACCTGTACCTGACATCAGGCAACTTATGTGACATTTCTCAAATAAGTAAATTCAGCTCAACATTTTCCTTTGTATCAGACAACAAAAGTGATGGCCATCATAATATATATTGTGTGTGACTATGATTCACATTTATGATTACATATTTTTTTAATTATATACATTTTTTTAAATACAATTTAAGATAATATCTATCTTTATCTTTGTTAATAGAAAGATATATACATGTTTAGATTAAGAACATTTTACCTACATTTGAGGTTTGAAGACTCACACCACAGCTACCCAACATTTTACAGATTGCACATATCGGGTGATGGATTGACCTTTTTTTTATCTTCTCAAATACATTGTTCATACTTCCTTAGTGATGACGGACATATAGCGAATACTGTGACACCTGTTCTTATAAGATCATGTCTCAAACATAATACAATACATTGGCCATTTCTGTATCAGACAAGAAAGAATTTGAAGTGTTTTCGTCAGTATGGTGAAAGTGTAGTTGTGTGGTGTCTGTTTTTACAGACAATTATGAAATAAACTATAAACCATAAATATCTAGCTATAACAATATTTTTATCAAAATGATATTGATGATGATGATCATCAGTACACACAACCTATTGTTCTATAGAGGTTGTGCTGGCGATAATGGCGAAAACTGCATCATCAACAAAGCATCTCAACTGGCAAAGCATTTCATGCTCCATTTTTGAATACAATAACAGAGGGTTTGAAATCCATCCATGTCATTTTATCGTTAACGTTGGCTTTCTCTTGATATCATGTCACCTCGACTGAAGATTATGAAGTTTTACTGCATCTTTTGATCAGTCAACTGCTACAAACAGTTTGTTTACAATCTCGGCCGTCCAGTAGGTTGATCTGAATCTGTCGAGTCACGTGACTCCACCTCTATCTATGATGTATCGGCGTCATTCTTCTTGACCTACATTTTGGGGTTATAGAATATTTTTAAACCGAGTCAACATTGACACATATCAGGTGGTATAGTCCACACTTGGCCACATCTCTAACTTCCTTGCTCGCGATGGCAATCTAAAAATGGAATGAGAAATAGTTCATTGGATACAGAACAGAGTGTTGCTCTTGTTCTGGATACCACTCCGAGCCAGTCTTGAGTCATTGTGTCAGCGTCTGTTAGACGTTATCCTTGTACAGTCCCCTGGCCTTTTATGATGGCTTATAGACCACTCCCTGAACCTCCTTTTTCTGTTGTCCAAAGCTTTTTTTTTGCAAACTCTCATTCCAAACTGTTCCTTAAACTTTGTTTATTACTGGGCAACATTCCACATTGTTTTTTTTGTATTACTGAGTCGACATACAATTAAAAATATCCAGAGATTGCCTTGTTCCGATTGACTGGTTTTAGCCAACCAGTTGGTTAAAGTTGCCTATGCTGTCCCTATATCCAGATATTTGTTCTTCCACACTTGCCTTCTCCCTCTAACTCCAAGGCTCCACTGAAAATGCTGCGGCCTGTCCCGCAAGTTGCCACGGCCCAGTAGCTGTCTTTAAATGGCTGGGGGAACAGCAGTACTGTGAACTGATCCTCCCAAAGGGGGTAGGGGTAGTGCTGTATTTGCCTTTTGGGATGGAGCCATAACAAATGGCATGGCTCTCTCTGTGTATGGCATGGAACATACTGGGAATAATACTCATTAGTCTCACAAATCAGGCTTTAGATAAACATCTAAACAAGCTCAAAGCTGGGTGAATGGGATGTTTTACTTTCTTTTGCTTTATATTTGTTTGAACCAATTTCAATCAATCAGTCGAAACAAATATGCGGAGGCGGGATCTGTAAGGCCTCAGCCAGCAGTAGTAAACTGTAAAATAGTGTCTGTTAAGGGTTCAAATCAACACCGTGTAGATTGGCCACTGGAGAAATACACTTATTAAAATCTCTGTCTGAAAGCTTCATCTGTGAATGAGTTTGAGTGTGAACACCAGGAAAGCTGTGCTAATTAGCTAGCCCCAGTGTTCACCACAACATTCAACCTCTCCCTGGCTAAGTCCATGGTCCCCACCTGCTTTAAGAGATCTACTATTGTCCCTGTGCATAAGAATTCTTCTCCGGCCTGCTTGAATGACTACCAACCGGTGGCCCTCACCTCAGTGGTCATGAAATGCTTCGAGAGGCTGTTCAAGGATTACATCTGTGCCTTCCTTCCTTGAACCATGGACCTGCTGCAGTTCACATATCAACCAAACAGATCCACTGATGATGAGGTCTCTCAGGTACTGCACACCTCACTTTCTCACCTTGATAGCCAGTAGGGGGGGCTTTCAACACCATTGTCCCCACCAGACTGGCTGGCAAGCTGACTGAGCTGGGACTGAACAGCACCCTGTGTGCCAGGATCCTGGACTTCCTGACCACCAGGACACAGTGGTGGTGGGCCTGAATGAGGAGAAGGCCTACCTGGAGAAAGTGGCTGACCTGTCACTCTAGTGCCAGGACAACGGCCTTCTCATGAATGTCACCAAAACCAAGGAGCTGATTGTGGACTTTAGGAGAGCACAGCAACAAAGGACGAACACACCGCTTTGGATTAATGGGACTACTGTCCACATCACAGAGGATCTTACATGGTCAACACATACACTCTGGTGA
>JAOPJI010000098.1:8702506-8714575 GCA_027122695.1 Merluccius productus
GGTTGTCTGTGGTGCGTGTGTCTTGGGGGGGGGGGGGGGGGGGGGGGGGGGGGGGGGGGGGGGGGGGGGGCCGCCCCCGGGGGGGTTGTATTTAACATGACAAGAATTGTGTAAAAAGCATTTGTGTAAAATTATATTTTGTTTAATTTCTTTTTTGATCTGAGCTGCTGTTGGTGTTGCCGTTATAGACCGCTCCGCACAGTAGTAACGCCTTAAGGGCCCCTATGGCCAGTAACTTGGAGCATCCTTGCTGTCGGGCACCAAGAGCAATAAATATATATATATACTGAATTGTCAGAACAGAATTCTTCATCGCAGATATAGTTATCTGTCTGAAACAAACCAAAAAGTATAAAATGTCTCAATCAAATTTTATGATGGGCTATAATATAAAACTAAATACGATTTGTGTTTTGTTGTTGCAGAGTAGTGTTCTCAACTGCATGAGAGTTGAGAACGTCATTATTTCATATAATTATATAATAATAACAATAGTAATAATAATAATCCCAACATTGCACAACAAACTGAAATAAGTATAGCCTAACTAAGCAATGTAAGCATATTTACATTTTTTGATCGGTAGTCACACCCTTGCGCGTTTTAGCCCTCGCACCCTTAAGTGACAACGCACTGTATGTTTGAATGAAGTTACATTTTGTGTAGTGAGCAGTACCTGAAAGAAAACAGCACTTGGTGCAATGAGTTTAGTAGTCTACATTTCGCTGACTATTGGCGGTAATGCTGAACCATACATTGATCAGTGGAGCGAATGCAACGTGCTTGCACTGCTCTAACCTTTTTGTCTTAAGAACTTTTAAGTTGCTCATTCTGTATTTTATTTTACAGACAGGTTTGCGTGGCATAATGTGTGATGAATACATATTATTTGTGTAAATTAACTAGTTTATAGTCATTTACAGGCATTTTAAATGGATTAGGGACCCACAAAGAACATTCCTCCCCATCTGGGCTGATACCCTACACCACTGCTGCCGCCATTATGGTATAGATTCACCACAAGCCATTCATCCTTTTCATTTAGAAAACCGTGAGTCTGAAGTTGAGTCCATTCCTCTGCACTGCTGTGACACTAATTGCATTGGAAGGTTGCTAGTTCGCTTCCCGGCTACTCCTAGCTAAGTGCAGAGATGTCCCTGAGCAAGACACCTAACCCTAACTGCTCCCGGCGAGCTGGCTGTCGCCTTGCATGGCTGACCCGGCGTCGGAGTATGAATGTGTGTATGAATGGGTGAATGTGAGGCAATAGTTGTAAAGCGCTTTGGAGTGGTCATACCTATGAGAAAGCGCTATATAAATGCAGTCCATTTACCATTTACCATTTAGACAGGGATGGCATGCGTCATATCCAGTATCTGTAGAATAATTGTCCCGATGTTGGTTAACACCTTATTGTAGATCAATGGTTTCAGTATTTAATGGTCCAACCCTCCACGAATTAGTCAAAGCAGTGCAAAAAGCCACCTTTGGTCCATCTGTAAACGTACATTATGCAAAAATATTGCCAGAAGATTGATTAGCCAAATTTTCTGAACTTTGTTTTTGGAGTATCAGAAGTACACATGATATCTACACATGCGTATTTACTATGTCTAGACACTCTATGGTCAAGTGATCAACTTTTGGAACTGACAAAGCAAAATGAAAAAGGGCACTTTTTGACTCATGTGAGCTGACTTCTATCTCCTAAATCCCCTTCTCTCATTAGCCAGTATTAACCTCCGTCTCCATGTGTGTGTTTGCTCCAGCTTGCTCTTCATAAGCTACAGCTGTCAGTTGACCTCCCCGCTCTGTCACCTCCCTGCATTCCTCCTAATGATGATCCTTCTGTCGCTCTGGAAACCAGCGACGATACTTCCAAACGTTGCGCTGGATGGGCAAAAAAAGTATGGATAGCACACACTTAGCGTGTCAGATATCTTACTTCTCAGAGGATTTCTGATGGATATTTAATACAGCAATTACTAGACTTGTACATGTTCTGTGTCTGCAACTTCCACAACCACAGTCTGCTGGAGCTGCAGAGTATAGCTTTAAGTACGTGTTAGGCCTTGTCCACACGTATATTGATATTTCTGAAAAAAATGTTATAGAAAAAAGGTGTTATAGAAAATATCCCCGTCCGCAAGCCAACGCAAAGTAAAAAAATAGAGTTTTTCAGTGACCTTAATCACCATTTTGGTGTCGACGGGAAGCCAAAACGCAGAGAAAATACGAGGGCTGCCCCCTAATAGTCGACCAACCCTTAGTCGATCGACAGAGGCTTAGTTGAATACGTTTCCATGAGTTGTGCAAAAAGTAAAACATAAAAATAGCACGCCACAAGCATCGCAACCGAATACATCCGTGGCTGTAACAAGCCCTGATTTAACTCAGCTTTCTTCAACTCGGCCATTGTTTTCTCTTTCTTGTGGAACTGGCTGCAGAATAGCTTCTCTGCCGTCTCTCAGTTTCCCCTTGATACAGCAGACCACATAACAAATAGACCATTTTCAAACTTTGTGGAATAAGTATGAATCTTCTGGGATGTTCAATATATATAAGGCACTTGGGTTTATCAAGTGGAGCACATTTACCAATGGGCTTGGTTTGAACTCTTTATGTGCTAAACAACTGAGGCTTAAATAAACGTTTTGCTTGCATAGAGATGGGACTGGAAGAGCAACTGCGTGAGTTTATTCCATTTTTTTTAGATGCATTTATTTTATTATTTTAAGTATGTAGGGATTATATATATATATGTATCCCAAGCAATTTAATTGAGTAAAACAAATTAAATGTTTGGTTTGAGTTATAAATATTAATTTATGGTTGGTTTATGTATAATTTATCAGTAAGTCAGATGGTATATTTGGTATAAGGTATATTTAAAGTGAGAAATAACGTATTCTCCTTCTTAAAAAATGTATATTTCAAGACGTCCTTCACACCTTCCGACTACTTAGAATTCAGGCTGATATAGCTAGGCCTGAAATCCAATTTATTTTCATTTATTCAACTTGTCATTCTAAACAAAAATAGGTCGAGCTGGTCGGTATTATGTTTTATCGGGCCTAATTTGTGACTACTTATGTTAGCAAAATGAGGGGGGATAGAGTGATAAAATACATTGAATCGAGATAAACCTAAATTAAACTTCTCTGTCATCCTCCTATTATATGTTGCTCCGTTGTCTATGACAGACAGGCTGAATATTGTTGTTTGGGTCCATGTGTATGCATATGTGGTGTGCATGTTAGTGTGTGTGTGTGTGTGTGTGTGTGTGTGTGTGTGTGTGTGTGTGTGTGTGTGTGTGTGTGCATAGGCGTCAGTTAGGCTGGGGACGCTGGGGACGAGTACCCACCAGTGTTCGTCAAGATTCATTTTGTACCCATTTTATTTTTACGGCCGCCCCCTTGTCAACAATCGCAAATTTTGTTCCCAGCCCGCCCCTGGTCCCCACCACTTCTAAAGCCAAACTGACGCCCTTGTGTGTGTGCACTCTCCTGTATACACTCTCCTGCAAACCCATGCAAACTCATCATTCAAAGCTATTGATGTAAACCAGATGAGAGGACAAAAGGTTTCACATTGTCTTTTTTCTTTTACGTGGAGAAGGTTATTCAGAGGGATGGGATTGGAAGACGCTCTCGGTTGTGACTTCATCAAACTAATATACGGCCAATATAAAGAAATGTGACTGAAGGACATGGAACATATCTCCTCAGAATTTTTTTATTTTATTTTTATGACGCACTTTTTTCCATAAATCAAAATCTAGGGCGTCTTCCACAGAGACTGTATACGTAAATGTATATGTACACATATACGTGTGGGTGTGTATTAAGGTAATCCAACAATTGTTTTAGGGTTAGGGTTGCAATTATCATATGTATGCACAGTATGTGTGTGTGTGTCCTTTTAATTAGTATCCCATGGTGCAATAGCACCACTGGAGGCTTTTTGCTAGTCTCAAAGTAGACCCTTAGAGGCAACCGTCTCCGCTATGACCACACAAACATAAACGCTAACAGTAACCGCAGGTATTCTCTAGTTGGCCGTATCGCCCCAATGTCAATACAGAAAATGACACTCCTGTGTCGGCGGCTCGGCCAATTTGTTATTGTGCTGATGGCGAGCGACGCCGCGCGCGTTGAAGCGTCGCAAACGAGACGCCGCAGCGTGAGCGCTTGAAGCTACATCAAGGTGAACACACAAACTAACAATAACAATCGCGACTTTGTTTGAATAAAGAAACAAAAAATAGCAGCTGTATTCCCAGATGTGAGAAAGGGAGGGAAAGATGGAAATTTCTTTTGTTTTGTACTATTCCCCCACCAGTATTGATGAAAGGACATGTGCTTTCCACTTTGTCGTATCCCCTTGAAGGAAACCGGCTGAAACCAGATTTACTTCTTATCTGAAAATAACAAGAAGATGTAGAGAGGTAGTTCACGACATCCAATTACAGCCTGTGATCCAAATTAAATAACAAATATGTTTCCATTGGCAATTGCATTCTCAGATAGAATTGCCATGCGCTTGTTGATAATAAAGTGTATATACACTCTGTATTTAATATTGTGTATGTATGCCCACGCGCAAGGCTGCGGTGTTCAAATGCAACCTTTCCTTGAACCTGCCTTATTAGTGTTTGTGAGGCGGCAGTCTGGTGTGGAGGAGCCACAGTGGACTGAGAACTGAAGAAGAAAGAGAGGAATAAATACAAAGGAAGGAAGAAAGGAAGAAGGGAAGAAGGGATGAGGGGAAAGGTGGAAGGGAATAAATACATCATGGAGGAAAGGAGGAATTAAAGAAAGAGAGAAACAAAGGGGCGGAAAGATAATGAAGAAAGAAAGAAAGAAAGAAAGATTGAGAGAAAGACAGTAAATAGAGAGTGGAGGGAAGAAATACATAAAAGTTGGAGGAAAGAGAAAGAAAGAAAGAAAGACAGAAAGAAAGAAAGAAAGAAAGAAAGAAAGAAAGAACAAAGGAATTGATGTATAGTAAGTGTGGGCGAGAGGGAGAGAGAATAAGGGTGGTGGCGGTGTGGAGGTATAAGATGAGGAACCGAGATGGGTGTCACTAAAGGGTGATGCATGGAGGGCCAGTCTGATGAAAGCAAGCCGGCTTTTCTCTAGGCTCTAGTGGTAATGCCCTCGCCCTGAACATCACTCATATCTAATGGAGTACAGCGACAAGGAGAGCGAGAGAGAGGGGAGAAGACACACTCAGAGAGACAGAGAGCAAGAGAGCGAGAGAGAGGGGAAGTGCTCAGGTCTGCGTCGTTGGGGTGCATACAAACGCTGTAACATCTACTCAGACCAAGGAGTTCAGTTACGCAACTTGTACACTGAGCACATACATGCGTTCCACAAGAACCGGCCCGCCTTGGTAGGCACAACTGAACTTTAGGGGGGATGTTGAAGCCTGCACACACACACACACACATACACACACGCGCGTGCCCTGACAAACACACATTGACTCCGCACGCACACACACCAACACAGTGATAAACTATCTCTCACATACAAATGGAAACAAACACACAGACACTGATAAACACAGACACATGCACACGCACCGATACACACACACACACACACACACACACAAGGCTGAGACACTGTGACACACACATGATCCTTCCTCAGGAAGTGCAGTTGAGGCACAGGGGGGGGGGGGGAGTGTGGAGCGTGGTCTCTTGGGAACACAATACACTTGTCATCAGCAGGTATGGAAAGAGAATGGAACAAACAAGGAGAGCAGGAGCCAAAGGAAGGCAGTGTTGTGAATACCTGGGGGCGGGGGAAAGAGATGAGATGGGGAGGCTTACATTATGCCACCTTTTTTTTCTCCCTTCGCTCAGTCTCTCTCGCTCGCTCTCGCTCGGAGTCAAACCACATGGGTAGTTCAAGGAGAGGTAGGAAAAGAGAGAGTGGGAGAGGGAGAGGGAGAGGGAGGGATGAAAAGGGCAAAGATGCCATCGTTGAGTACAGAAATGATGTGCTCATTAACAACGGAGAATGGAAGGGAGGACGGAAGGATAGCAGGAGGGAGAGAGGCATGGACAGACGGACAGAAAGCATTTTGTGCGTTCACATCTATCGCCCACTAGCAGTTAAGAGTTTTTCTCACTACATTTCACATGACCAGTTGGTGCGCAACCAGTGGAAATCTCCATCATTCCTTTTTTTTTGTGCCAGTGATTCCAAAAAGCGCTGACTTGATGCATTTTCATTACATTTTTATAGTGATTATTTACAATTTTAAAAGCATAGCTAAGTGATTAATTGTCCGGGGGAAATTCTGCGGCCACAAAGGCCAGTTGACCAAAAGATTAGTTTTACATCCTGCTCGGCTAATAGAAATGTCTGGTTCTCGCAGCCCAAAGTAATTTCACTTCTCGGCAGACTCCAACAAAGATCACTTACCCAGAAAGCAGAGTCAATCTTGCATTTCCTTGCAATTACTTAAACAACCGCTCCACTAGCTAGACGACATGTTCACAGGAAGATGTCGGTGGTATGTCTTTTAAGTGTGCTAAAGGACCTACGGGAGAAAAACAACAGAAACAGCATCCTACATTTCACTCAGAGTACTTGGAGTGCATCTATTAAATATGTTTTCAAGACCCTGAAGTCCTGTGCTGTATTTTAGCCGAATTCACCATACAATACTTGGCATTATTCCTTTTTACAGACAACAATTGCACCTCATTCCACCCTTTGAACAACAATACTGTTCAACAAAATCTCCCACTGTCTGAAGTTGAAGTGTCCCTTGAGTCGAGTTGTTTTTTGTGTGTAGCACTTGCTGAACGCTCATGCACATCTAACCGCGCACCCTCTCTCCTCTCCTCCAGGCTCCAACCTCAGCGACGGACAGTGGCACGCAGTGCGCTTGGTTGCCAAGGAGAACTTTGCCATGCTGACCATCGATGGCGATGAGGCCTCTGCCGTCCGCACCGCCTCCCCTCTCTCCATCACCACGGGAGGCACCTATCACCTGGGAGGTACGGGTGACCCAAAACGAACACGTCTCATCCAAGAAAACACATTTTAACACACTTTTAAACTCTTGCAAAGTGTTGCCAAAGTATTTCCGGTCAGGTTTATGACTGTTACCACCATTCATATAGGAAATGAGACTTTGTTAGGTAATTCATTATTGGATTATTGATTGATTGTGGGGGTGTGTGCAAGTGTGTGTTTTGTGGGTGTGGGTGTGGGTGTGGGTGTGAACGAGTGTGGGTGTATCGTTAGCAGTCCAAGTGAGTGTGCAGATCATTTATCTCACCGGTGATCTATAATCCCACTGGTCAGAGTTTAGGAAGTTACTCACTTAGTGAGACTCTAGACATACACACACGCACACGCACACACACGGTTGGTGATTACATGATCTGTCTGAATTAAGGAGATGCCAAGTTAATGATGCTAGACACTGCTGTCTGTCTGTTGGAAGATGGTCCGTGTCTAAGTGTGTGTGTGTGTGTGTGTGTGTGTGTGTGTGTGTGTGTGCGCATGTATGCCTGCATATGGGTCCCTATGCCTGGGTCTATGTATCTCCGCCGCGTCGGTGACAGCGGTAAAGAGCTACAGTAACAGAGAGAGATGACGTGGATCCAGATTCCTCCATTAGTCCTCCTCATTCCTTCCCTGTCCCATCTCACGTATCACTCTACCTTAAGCTGACATCCCTCCACCTAGACATCCTCAAGAAACTTTGTGAAAAAAATTAACCAAATGTGCCATTTTCCCTTTCATGCTGAGACTGAATGTAACTAATGTGAAGTTATGAGCATTTTTGAAATACCATAGCAGGATGTGTTCCTCAGATTGCAGTGTTAGGGTCAAAAGTACTGAAATGACTCAACAGCAGTAAATTATGCTGGGTAACATTCCTGTAGAACAGAGGAAAAAAGGAGAAAAAAAATATATATATAGAAGAGAAAGACATTTTTGTGGTGGCAACAGCATAAACCAGCAAAATGATGAGAAGAGATGTGTGACAATATTCTAGTAAGCATGGGAATAGGTTGAAAGAGGAGGAAATCGTTGGCAACAAAACTACACACACTGTGGCCAGGAATGCCACACTATGTGCCAGGGTGTTAAGTTAGCACTAATGAGAACACTAGCTTCAGCAGGGTGGCATCATCTGCTGTCAACCAACTTGATCCCCAAATTCATCATCTTGCATTTTTAAAAGTAGGCCAGGACAAAGGTGGGGATAGGAAGGGGATTTTGGAGGAGAAAGTCTGAAAACAAGTATGGGATACTAAACAAGTCACCTTGCACCGCCAGACCATCTATTCGATTACACCCTCCCCACGCCGACGTGCCCGTTCAGATCAGTTGTGAAAGTCAAGTCTCCCCATGCCAGCCGCGACCGGGCGTCGGTGTCGCTGCTCGGCCTGTTTCTATTTGAGACCCGCTGCTCCAGACCTCCCTGTACTTGTAAGTCCCGCCTTCACTAAAATGTAATTGGTGTTCAGAAAGCACAGCACAACTGTTCTGGCAGTGCTTGTCAATCAAACCAACTCATTTATATCGTCGCCTACAATAGAATATGTAAGGTGTTATTACTATTTACTATGGTTTTGATGACCCATTTAACCGAGAGCTGATTAAGAAAGTAAAACAGGAGTGCTACTACTGTGTGTGGTGGTTCACCAGTATTCAAATAAATGTCTGGTCTGGAAAGTCTGCCGTCGTATATTTAAGTGCTGTACTTCGAAATAAACACCATTAGCGAACATTACCGTGACTATTTTCATTGAAGTAGCAACGTATAAATACTAGCTGCGTTTAAATAAAACAAATTCCACAGCAGTATACATATTACATTTAAGCCACCGTATCGATCTCCAAAACGGTACTACCCGGTGTCATCTACATCTTTGGCTGGGGTTCACTGATTGGCCGACTAAAGGTTGTTCAGAGCCAAGCTGCATGTGTCAGGTTGGTTCCAGACTAATCCCAGACCCAGCGGTCCTACTGTGTTATAGCAGACACCTCTGGGGGGAGACGGCACTGAGCCTGGGCCAGAAACCAGCAAGGGGCGGGGGTACGTCTTGTTTCGTGTTTCGTTAGGAGATATTATACTGAAGAGATTTTTTTTGCATGAGTGGATAAAAATTCAGAAGGGGATTTTAATTAAAAAGTGTATTTCTACAGAAGTTAGTCTTCACAGTGCTTATTTGAAACCTTTAAACCTTTTTTTTTTTACGATTTACTAGTGCTGGCTGAGATTGATCGAAACAAATATGAAGCGAAAGAAAGTAAAACGCCTCGTTCACCTAGCTTGAGCTCATCAGACTGATTGATTATGAATCTAAACTTTGATTTGTGAGACAAGTTCCAGACTAATATCTCAAGGCAACACCAGAGCCTGGCTTCAGCTGGCTAACAAGTATGCAGATGTTGACAGAAAGATTTGGATTCGGTAGTAAAGGCAATGGGTTTTGAATTTGTCGATTACCACGGCAACAAAGCTATCGAGAATGACATTTAGGCTGCAGCTTTGCCACCTTAAAAAAAACGGTTTCAAAGGGCAGCTTTTTTCTTATTGATCTTTAATTGTCTTTGATCTTAGGTGTGCTCAAAAGAGCAGGAAAACTGTTTCCTGAATTGACTCCAATTCAGTTAACTCATTTGTCAAAATCTGTTTCTAGCTGATAGGTACCTGTTTTTGTGGAGTTACTTTGAGCCTCCAAAATAGACTTTTTTTTGCTCTCTGATATTTAAGTGTTTGATTTAGCTTAAATAGAAAACCGATTTGGCATCCTGATACCGTCGCCCCTCCTGAATAATGAGTGAAGACAAAATTACCATTGAAATCAGCCTGTGAAAATTGACCACGGAGGATATAATAACATTTCCTAAATATTTCTGTGTGCCATGTCAGTGTATATATCTGGTAATCATTCCTGTGTCATTCGACGAGTTTAAATGTTTCCAAGTGAGCCCCCTGCACACCCCCCACCACTGCATATTTTGAAAGGTAATTTCCATACCATTGCAGCACCGTCAACGGAATAACACAGCGAGTGGACAAAAGACAGTTTAGCCCCTGGCTTGCCCTCAATTACTCTTTCTGATCACACTGCTTCTTGATGAGTCAGAAAGGCCAGCCGCATTAAGCTCTCTCTAGCTCTCTATCCCTCTCTCTCTCTCTCTCTCTCTCTGTCACTGCATTTCATCAGAAAGCGTGAAATCGCTCAGAAGTCACCTGACACCTCCTGAGATTTGTTTGGACAACGCTACTGACAGTGACTTATTTGGGTTGTTTTCCTCTCTTTTAAACATGTCACCGCCCATGTCATCCCCATTGCATGGGATTTGAAAACACATAGTCCTTGAAGTCATGCATGTCGGCATGTATATTTGATATGACGTATTGCAAATGATAATTTTAGCAAGCCCGTCATATTTTTTCATGCTAGACTCAATGGTTCGCTGATAATCAGTCTTGTAAAAGGCAGACATAATACGGTCAAACGTTAACAAGCAAGAGATATAATAACGATAAAGATATGTTTGTTCTCATAAAACTTAACAAACCAGACGTGAGTTTAACTGGCAATTTTTCAGCTGTCAGCTACACTGCCAGACTGACACGCCCACTGAGCATTTCATTTAGACCGCCTTGCCTGAAAATGTTGATCCTATTCAATCTAAGAAGGTTTTTATTATGCACTGAGGCTTATGGAGATGCATTGAATAGTATTTTAGTAAATAAAGCATGAATATAACTAATGGCAAGGACCTTTAAAAATGAAGTATCATGACACAGCCGCACTGTTTAGACCGAGTACATGTGTGTATGAGATTGGGTGTCCATTAAGTTTGTGCCAGGAAACTTTTTGCTAACTACAAAAAAAAAGAACCAGAAGGCAGAACAAAAAGACGGGGAGCGTTTTAAGAGTGGGGATTATCCACCATCAGTTCTCCCTACATGGAGGACGCCACGGCGAATATTGCAATAGTGTACCGAAATGGACCATGAAATGAAACACGCAAAAAAAAAAGAAATCACATGCTGATAGCTAGCAGACACTCGGCTCTGTTATTACAGAGCGGTGGAAGAATCTTCTATTTTAAAAGAGCCAGTGTCCAACTGGGTTAGGAGAGAAAAAAAAAAAGGTGTGAAGAATGAAAGAAGCGTTGTAAGAAACTGATGCTGAAGTCCCTTCTGATTAGTAGTACTTGGTGCTTTTTTGGCAGATCTCGCTGATGCAACCATCCGAGGGCATATTACACACCTTCCTGCTGTGGAAGTCAATTCCATGTGCATGGCCGAATGCCAGATTAAACTACATTAGCACTAATTAGATATATATCGATGCATGGCACCTGCTTGTGCGGGTAGTAGGCCTATGCATACATGGTGAAATATGCATGTCACCGCTGTTTTTTAACCATACGAGCTTTAGACGCCAACAGAGACGGTGCATGCGTCGGTTATTCCCATGTCCTTTCCATCCTTTCATCCATTTTAATTTTCATTATTGTGTCCTCTTCTCACCTTTTCATCCTCTCTGGTTGTCTCTTGCCCTCTTGTCCTTTTGTTTTAACTCTCTTGGTGCTTTTCCTCTCAACTCTGCTCTTATTCATTTTAAACAGGGTGAGAGAACAAGACATTCCCCTCCCTCTACTCCTCCTCCTCCTCCTCCTCCTCCTCCTCCTCCTCTACTCGACCCCCCCCATCTATCTTCCATCCGTCCATCCCCAGGAGTGTCATCCTTTAAGGAAGCACTCTCCCGGACCCAGAGCCTATTTTACGGGGGAGTGGGTTTCTCACTCCCGGCGATGCACAGAGAGAAATTAGCAGGTGACTGACACCCGACAGCTCCAGATTAAATTTGATCACAAGAGAAGGCGAGCGTGGACACACGCACACACACACGCACACACACAGACGACCTCTCGCATTAAATAGTCATGTTGATGCTTTCATTCAAGTACACCAAAGGTTTCAAGAGGAGACGGCGTTAAAACGCTCGTAGCTAACGAGAGCTCCGGGGGAACTCGTAGCTACGAGCGTCGTTAACACATCCAA
>JAOPJI010000098.1:8759366-8771150 GCA_027122695.1 Merluccius productus
CTCTCTCTCTCTCTCTCTCTCTCTCTCTCTCTCTCTCTCTCTCTCTCTCTCTCTCTCTCTCTCTCTCTCTTCACCCCTTCCCTTGTCACAATGTCTGTCTGTCTGTCTTGTCTCTCTCTCTCTGTCCAACTGTATGCCTACTAGGTCTCCCTCTCTATATCTCTCCCTTTCTCTTTCTTTACCTCTTTCCACCACTACTTCTGTCTGTCTGTCTGTCTGTCTGTCTGTCTGTCTGTCTCTCTCTCTCCCCCTCTCCCTCTCTGTCCCTCTCTCCCCACGCTCCCCATGTCAGACTGTATACCTCTGAATTTCTATCTCTCTCGCTCCCTCTGAGTCAGGCTGTGTGTTGGCGTCGTTTGTGTTGGCAGAGATGAGGCCAGATCACACTGCAGAGTGGAACCCGAGGGCCATCCCACTGTTCCTCCTTCGCCCTCCTCATATCTCGTCTTCTTCTCCTCCTCCTTTTCATTTCATCTCCTTGCGCTCGCTCCGTGTGTTCGCTTTCGGCTCGCCTCGCCGCCATTAAATCCAAACGGCGGCGGAGGCGAGCGCAGAGGCAGATCAGTGTTAGGAGATTGTTTGCAGACAATCCCAAATGTCCTTCTAGTGGAACACTGGAAAGGGGTTATTGTGTGTGTGTGTGTGTGTGTGTGTGTGTGTGTGTGTGTGTGTGTGTGTGTGTGTGCGTGTGCGCGTGCGTGTGTACACACAGGTGGGAAAATGGAAATACACGAAGCACAAACACACAAACACAAAGGTACACATCCATCCATCCCCAGCTAAACTTTTCAGCTCTATATGTGTAGTAGTATATCACCCTCCCATACAACGTCACTGCATGAGAAATCTTTCAATATCTCTATAAAAACACATCAGGGGTCTTTGATGGAATCTTCCAAAGCAATATTGACAGCACAGCCTACTTAGCTGGAATAAATTGAGGAATGCAATATAGTCCTCCAATTTTGTTTTGATATATTGAATTTCACCTTTTTTCCTCTGAATAGTTACTGTCCCATCCACGGCAAATCAAACAATATTACATTTCTTATTAAAAAACAGTGATCCATGACCCCTTAGCCGCTTATTGAAACACAGCAAGTCGCAGAAAATGCACGCCTATGCAACCGGCACACACACACACACACACACACACACATACACGTGCGTGCGCACATATGCGTGCGCACATGTAAGCAACCAACCCACATGCCCAGTATGTATTCAGATACACACATTGTCCTACCTCATTCATATTTGGTGAATCAACCATATTGTCAAATATTCTCATTCCGTACCTAGCGATAATATGTTTACCGTGTTCCGGCCTTATCCCATATCAATCATTCATTAGGATTTTAAAATGTAGGCAATCAATAATGGATTATTAAGTTGACTTGACATCGAATGGGTGTAGGTTGGAGATTTTGCCCTCATGCTTATAACCATGGAAATAAGCCAAATGGGATTTGGATATATATATAAAAGTTATTATACGCCATTTATACATGAAACTATCTGTGTCTTATTATTCCACACCTCGAAGATTGTGTTGCGTGGAGGGGCAGTGCTGTGGTGTTTCGAACAAAAATCTCCTGACATTCGTCACGCATGCTCTCCGAGAATTTGTTTGCTTACTGTATCACTGCATTGTTGTTTTTAGGGCTGGGCAATGACTCAATAGTGGCATTTACTGTTTTGAATGGCATTGTGTAGTCATGAAATTACGATATCGACTTATCATGATACCCCAGTTTTAAAGCCTATATTAATTACGATAAGGAGATATGCCCTAAAAATGATAAAAAATATGAGATTTATAACATCAGAGAGAAAAGAAAACTAGTTTTAGTCCGATACCATATTTTAAATGTCTGTATACTTCAGTGAAATTTCCCTCAGTTAGACTGTTTTAGAATGGTATTTTGAATACATTAGCATATTGTGATACATTTATCGATATCATGTAAAAATTCCCCATGATAATCGTGATAATACATTTTTCGCCCCCAGCCCTCGTTGTTTTCCCCAGGGAAACTCATACGTTTGAGTCTTGTGTGTTTCTCTGCGCAGAAGGGACCCCCTATACCTGGTGGGTGGGCCGGGGCAGCGAGAAGCACTTCTACTGGGGCGGCTCGGGGCCCGGCATCCAGAAATGCGCGTGCGGTATCGACAGGAATTGCACCGATCCCAAATACGGCTGCAACTGCGACGCCGACCAAAATCAGTGGTGAGTCCCCCCTCTCTCAGGCCTCCCAGGGGCCAGAGGAGAACACAACCCCAGGGCAACAAGCCTACACCGTATCAACATAATTAAACTTCAGACGTTGTTGTATGGAGGAGGCCCCGAGTGGGAACACAAACAACCTGTGTTATTGCCGCTCTGTACCACTTGAGGGAGACCGGACCACCGTTATTGATTCCATTAGCGAGTAACTGTTAGTTCAATTAAGTAGAAACTGGTGGAGATTTGCTTCAGTCAAATAAATTCCAGTGTTCGAACTCAGTGGAGTGAAGCATTTAGATTGGACTACAAAATCCCAAGTCCTCAGTCAAACCTCAGTCAGCAAGAAATACAATACTAGTTTTGTAGAAATACAATGCACATCAGCTTTAACTGGCAACAAATTGCCAACATATCGTTAATTTCTATTACAGTTGCTTGTTTTCTTCCTTATAGAGAAAAAACGTAGACACATTTTAACAGCACAAAGATGTTATGTCAAACTGCATCCTACACTGCACAACTATATCGTTAGTACCTTATAGATCAAACCTTTACATCATTGAATTGATTTGTCTGCGAGATACTCATCAATGGGGCCTTTGGGTATATTGAACACAGGGGTAGGGAAGGGTTTAAACACCAACCATGTCACCCAACTGTAACCTCTTAGCTGTCATCAGATGAGGTGTGTGCCTGCGCCTGCCCCCGTGTCTGTCTGTGTCTGTGTCTGTGTCTGTGTCTGTGTCTGTGCCTGTGCCTGTGCCTGTGCCTGTGCCTGTGCTTGTACCTGTGCCTGTGTCTGTGTCTGTGTGGGAGTGCTTCACAATGCCGGGGGTCTAAGCCTTGTACTGTCAGCTCAGAGGAGTGTTACACCCTTAGAGGTGTATACAGTGATGGGTTCAGGCTGCAGAGGCTGTCAGACTGCACGTGTGTGTGTGTGTGTGTGTGTGTGTGTGTGTGTGTGTGTGTGCGTGCGTGCGTGTGTGTGTGTCTTTTAGAGGATGGTATATATATGTAGTGTGTTTATATATATATCTGTGTATATATATTTTCGCAACTTTGGGACTGAGCTTTGGGACACACACTTACGCTTGCGCACACACACACACACACACACACACACGCGCACTCACACACACTCCTTACCTCTTCAAGTGATTGTATTCCCAATAATTATTTTTCAATTATTCTTTCACTCATGGTATGTGCTTGTCTGCAATGTCTTGTACCTCGGTCCAGTGAGTTTTGATATAGCGCCCCATAACAATTTCCAATTTAAATGGAGGATACACACACACACATACATCCACACATACACACACACACACACACCCCTTAATAGGTATCCGACTCTGATAGCATCGCTAACATTCCCAGAATCCATTTCCATAGAAACGAAAGGTTGAATCAGAATAAAAACTACTTCCGCGCATTAAGTCTTAAATCACATGAAGGCGATGTCCCTGTGCTATAAACATCTTGTCCCTCCCCTGCACACACCTTTTTTTTTGGAGCAATTTATTTTCTAAGACATATTTCTGTATTCTGAGGACGGCTCCCACTGGATGGAGAGTGAACGCATTCAGCCGTTCCCTTTCTGCAACCTAACTCCCATCCATCGATCCAGACGATCCGCCTGCCGTCCGTCCGTCCTTCCCATCCACCCATCCATCTGTTTTCTACTCTTGCTCATTTGTTTCAACTGCGTCAGTTGTTTTGTAAGCCGCTGTGTGTATTAATATTCCTTGTGCAATGTCCTAACACTATGGATATCTCATTAACGCTGCCCTAAGGGAGGATTAGTGCAAGGAGCCACAGTCCTATTCATTTACTTTGTCATTTATTTACTTTATTTACCCATCCATCGATCTGAAGTTGTGGTTTTGTGTGCATGCGTTATATTGGAGTTTCACCCCCTCTGCAGGCGGGGGAAGGCATCTCTCAGTAGAGGCTGAGTGCTACTGGGTGTGGCCTATGGAAGAGCACACAGTCTTTTAACCATGCGAACCATGCAGTGATACAACCCTTCGTTTATATTATTTGATTAATTTTACAGTCTACAATAAAGGTATTCTTCGAAGGTGTACTTCGAAAACTTCCCTCTGCACCACATTATTCGGCATTGCATTTTGGAATGAGTTGAGGAACAAACATCCATCGCGGCCTGAGAGTGGTTATTTCGACGTTGGAAACGATAAGAAAAGCTATTTAAAATGACCACTGCAGTTAGTATATTGTAATACTCATTCATATTTGAATGTCCTTGAATCTGCTTCTGTCCTGAAGGAGGGAAGACTCGGGACTCCTGGTCTACAAGGAGCACTTGCCCGTGAGCCAGGTGGCCGTGGGCGACACCAACCGACCGGGCTCTGAGGCCAAGCTGACGGTGGGGCCGCTCCGTTGCCAGGGAGACGGTGAGTGCCGAGCATGCGTGTCAACGGGCGTTGGGCAGGAAATTAGATGTGAGGAACGTTCGCCGCGAGAAAAAAAAACCTCTGTATCAAAGGCCAAGAGTGCGGCGGTGGTCACAGACGGTTTGAATCAAAGCTGTTGTTTGACACTTTTCCAGATTGACATGAAGTGAAATGAATGAAATGTTTATTCAAAAAA
This sequence comes from Merluccius productus, assembly GCA_027122695.1. Taxonomy (NCBI): domain Eukaryota; kingdom Metazoa; phylum Chordata; class Actinopteri; order Gadiformes; family Merlucciidae; genus Merluccius; species Merluccius productus. The sequence continues at coordinate 8,764,204 of JAOPJI010000098.1, forward strand.
AAAAATTAAAGGAGCCCTGAATGCATGTAGATCACAAAATGCCTTGAAGTCCTCTCACCATTTCGCTGTAGAATATGTGGAAATAAGGTAATTGCACACAATAGAACAGAGCCCTGGCTTTATGAATGCCTTTCTGAACAATCACACGTCATATATGTATTCTTAACATACCCATTACCTTTATTCTTCCAGAAAATGGGCTATTTGACTTTTATTTTGCCGGCGTTTGCTCGGCAAATGACACAAAGCTAGAATTGTTCTCCCGGCTAGGTTTGAATTAAACGAGAAGGAGAACAGGAACGAACGTCAGGCACAATTGGGCGCATGGTCTTTTTGAGAATGTGATTCATTGTGTGCACAGATGAGAAAGAAAACACACACATTTTCACACGGCACAGACTTAAGAACAGAAGTAAGAACAACTGTAGCTTTGTGTTTGGGTCTAATGTGTAGTGTGTGTGCGTGTGCGTGTGCATGTGTGCCCGTATATTTGTGTGTCTGTGTGTGTGCCTGCACACATGCGAGTGAGTGTGTGCGTGTGTGTATTATATCCACGTCACACAATCTATAAAATCAACACAACTTATGAAGACTCTTGTAAAAGTGCTGTTGCACTTGTTTTATTCTGACTCATTATTGTTGCTTATGTGGGCTGGTGGATGTACCAACTGGGCAGCGCATCCAGAACCAACGCTATCGTCGTCTATCATCTCTACGTTTGCCTGCATCTTCTTGTCCAGGTTGTGGATTTTATCTAGTGCCAGTTGATCAAAACACAGCAAAACAAACATGCATTTTTCACATTTGCCGAAGTTAGAGTCTTAATTAGTCTCAATCTTTGATACCAAAAATTAATTAACGGGACAGACCGAAAGATGTTTGGCTGAGATGTGAAGGCTTTTCAAAAAACAACAACATTCCAGCCAAGCTGAGCATGTTGAGCTGTTCACATTTTGCAAACAGTAGAAAACATTTGTTTTGGTTATTTCTCTGCAATATAGGGCTTTAAATGTCAGTTTTGAGTAATATACCGATCATTTTCTCACCTTCTTTATAATTACATTTCCTACCGTTCTGTAGCGGATATTGTTGTTTGTGTTCACATTATAGGAGTGTCTCATACAACAGAAAATAGCAACAGAATAGAATAGAAAGCTTTTATTGTCATTGTCAACAGACATACTGTAGGCACAATGAAATTACAGGGGGCTTCAACGAGGTGCTGGTCTTAATATTGGTAATAGTATAGTATAATAAAACCACAATATACTGTAAGATATAGAAAATTGCAATAGGGTTCGTACATCAGAATGCATCATGGGTCTTTTTGTTGGTGATACACCGCCATATTTAGAGGACTCAAGAGGGTTGCAGTCCTGTAAAATCCTAAATCAACTAGACATTAAACATACGTTGCCTATAGGCTAATGAAAAATTCATGTTTTGCTATTTCTCACGTGAGAAACACTGTGGCGGTTTCAAACACAACAATGTCTCCCCGTAATGACGAATAATTTCACGATCAATGACTAAACATTTACCAAAAAAACATTACCACAAATACAATTACTAACATTACAATGCTCCGATGCTTCCAAAATGGCGGCGCTCATCGCGACGTTGAGATGTACAAACCCTATAGATGTGTTAAGTGGAGTAGTGCTCTTCCCCGCTCTCTCTCTCTTCTTCTCTCTCTCTCTCTCTTTCTCTGTTTCAATCTCCCTGGACTAAACAGATAAAAGCAGCATGAAGGGCATGGTATCGAATTGTGATTTGGGAATAGGCTGTGTGAAGTCACCACAGTCGCCAGAGATTTGTACTTATTTATTTTTTATTTATTTTTTGTTTAAGCGCTTTAGAGAAGAGATAATCTCCTCTGGACTGAGAGAGCCGTCAGGCCTTTCAAACCTCAGGGGAGGAGGCATAAGCATGAACCGTTGGTAATGGTTATGTTTTCTTTTTTTCACACAGACACACACCTACACACGGACACACACACACACACACACATACTCACAGAGTGAAGTTAATAACCTATCAAGCCATTTACAAAGAGTTCAGAACACATTATCTGTTGGAACTTTGTCTGTGACTCATTTTAGCTCTCATTTTCCTTAGATTCCTTACAAATATAATACACCTGTGTGTGTGTGTGTGTGTGTGTGTGTGTGTGCGTGTGCGTGTGCGTGTGTGTGTGTGTGTGTAATAGAGAGCCCATCTCCCAGTTTAAAGTAGTTCTTCCAGTCCATTCATTATGTCTGTCTGTCCGAGTAACGGTCAAACAGGAAGTGACCTGGTTCTGTCACGGGAGCAGCACATGACAAACACCTGCTGTACCCTTTTCCCCCCCCACCACCGGTGTCGCACACATTACGGTCCTATCATCAACAAGCTCAATAGTGTCCCTTTATCGTAGTGCAGGCTGCCAGCATAAAAACAAACCAAATGATTTAACGACCCATTGTGTTATATATCTGTGTGTGTGTGTTTCTGTGTGTGTGTGTTTCTGTGTGTGTGTGTGTGTGTGTGTCTGTGTGTGTGTGTCTGTGTGTGTGTGTCTGTGTGCGTGCATGCGCATCATTTCCATGGAAACTTCCATTAATAAAGATGGATCCCTCTGTCACTTGCAAAAGCTAAATTCTCCTTGTGTGTCTAACTCCATTAACTATGGAACAGTGTGTGTGTGTGTGTGTGTGTGTGTGTGTGTGTGTGTGTGTGTGTGTGTGCGCGTGTGTGTGCGTGTGCTGAACATGTGTGCGTGCCCAGGGAGATAAAGTAAAAAACTAGATAAATGGATTGTCAAATAAAGATGACTCTGAGATGTGATTGTCATGGTGATAGTCTCTTGAAATGTAGAGCCTAGAGTCGACACCAGCCTATTAAGGAATATTAAACATGTATTAAATATTTAATGGGTGAAAAGGTACCCCCTCATAAGATTGAGAAATCTCATAGGCCGCGTGGCGCCTTAACTCAGTAAGAACGATTGGCGATTGGTCGATATTTAATGGGTTTCCGTGGCCAAATGAATTATGTCTCTGGCAGTTAGGGAAAGTCGTAAAAAAAAAAGAAAAGGTGTGTGTGTGTGTGTGTGGCTGTGTGTCTGTTTGTGTGTCTGTGTGCCCGTGTATAAATCTGTCTGTCTGTCTCTTGGGGTTTGTCTTTACGGCAAAATATTAATTAGCGAGCATAAGTTTGGTGGTTTTTGTGAGTCAAACTACTCTCCTGGGCAGAAGTGGAAAATGGATTATGCTGTATTGAGCACGTTTGTGTGCGTGTCTGTCTGTGCGTGCGTGCTTGCGTGCGTGTGTGTGTGTGTGTTTACTCAAGCAATAATGAATTCCATCTCCATGGCTAGTTTAATGGTGGCCTACACAGTCACAGGCGGACAGAGAAGAATTAGGCCCATTTATGGATGCTAAAAGGCTTTGGACATTTTAATGGATGGGAATGAAAATAGATGAGAGCAAATGAAGCATGGCAGCCTATATTCTGTTATTATACCCCCCAATATAATGTACCTGCTACCATGACCTCGGCCTAATTACGGTCTACAAATAGAGAATTTCAAGGGTCACCCATGACTGTCTTAACCTTAATCCATCCGTTATGATTCGTTTATCGCAAATCATGTGACCACGTGTAATGTCTTTTCAATGGCTGCCGCGTCCACACGCTGTCCGAGGCTGTGTCTCTCTGCAACGCTTTGCATTAATAGAGGATGCAGACAAGGAGGCCCTTGGCTGCCAGCAGGTCACTGGTTCAGCCGGGGGATGGCAGGTGTTAGATGTATCTGTGTGCTGGTGTCTGTACAGTACATGCCCAAGCCTGACAGGAGAAAGAAACCATATTTCTTTCCAATTTAAATATCTCCATCTGCTGGATGTTCAGCAGGTGCTGAACTAGGAGTCAAAGCCGAACGACTGACTATTAAGGGCATTATTTATTTAAGAACAGCAGTTTTATATAAGAAACTAATAATAACCGTCCCATATCCCGTCATGAGTAATAAGTAAAAAGTAAATAATAATCCGGCGACTCTTAAAAGGAGAAATCGCTCTCATCTACCTTAAAGAGAGTTTCAGTGGTGTATCGTTCAGATAAACGTAGCTACCGAGTGACAGCAGCAGCAGCAGCAGCAGCACGGTTAAAGGTGCGCCTTAATTAGGAAACCAGATAAAACTATTTGCCATCCAGGAATGACAGGTGTGGAATAATTACCTGAACAATCTAATGGCACATTTACCCTGAATATACAGTACCTGGACCATAAAATTGCGTATCGCAGATGGCTCCATTTGCCGAGAAAGACAGGACTCAAAGGGTATTTAAAAATGCATGGCAAAGAAGTAAATATAATTATGGCTCACATTAGAGCTCAATTCAGCACATTTTTGCGTCGGAAGATAGGGTTGACTTCGCCGTCCAGCCTATTCATCGGCCCATTGATCACCATCGGCATATATACCCGGTTACACAAATAGTACAAATACATAATGCAACAACAAGACACTAACAATGAGCAACCGAATGACTAAACGCCAGAATTGACAATCTGTGTGCTTAGCTCCCAATTAGCGGGTGCTAATGCAGTCCCAGTGAAGGTATGCCTTTAATGTTAGTATTATTACAATTATCATTTTTATTCATTACATTCACAGACATTAGCGAGCAGCAAAGCTCACACTCGGGGTAACAGAAAGTAACTCTGCGACGGAGACGATGACTTTAGCCTCAGAGACGCTGAAGTGCTATGTTATAAAGTGCTGTACCGTCCTTGTCTTGTCCACGAGTTAGCACCTCACCTCCAGACACCTGTGTCTGCTTTTGTCTTGTGGCTTGTGTCTCCTTTGTCACATGCGACTATTTGTGGATCTTAGCTTTAAAAGATCCTCACACCCCTTTGTCTTGAACTTTGTGAGTGGAACAAGCTGTTAGCAGTGGAGTCAAATGACACGAGAAACAGTAATTCATTAGGAAGAAGTCAGGTGACAGAGCAGAGACAATAAAGGTCATGCATCGACATTGGCGGTGCAGAATGGGAGCTTGTGTGTGTGTGGGTGTGGGTGTGGGCGCGGTAGTGTATATGTGTGAGTCTGGCTGTGTAGTGTCCGTGAGAGAAAGCTGTGCCTGACATATCACATGGTTGACTGTGTGTGTGTGTGTGTGTGTGTGTGTGTGTGTGTGTGTGTGTGTGTCTATGTGATTGCGCATGCGGTCGTGTTCCCTCATATGTCCATGGTAATAACCTGGGTCAGAATGGTCAGTCATCCTTACCATCTGGATGCATTGGCACATGACCCACCTGGTCATGCGAAGACAGATGAATCACCCAGTTGGCTCCCAGGCCCCAGTTGGCTCCCAGGCCCCAGCTTCACCTAATTCTCATTATGTTTCCCTCCACGGTTCACTGAAGTTTCCCAGGTTTCTCAGGTTTGCCAGCCAGAGGTGAAATTATTTTCCATCTATCTATTAAGATGTCACCAACAGTATAGTGAGTGCGGGAATGTAAAGGGGAAATAAGTTCAGTAGAAAAAGTTAGATACGTAGAAAGATCATGCTTCACTCATGAACGACTAGTGCTGACAAACTTGAAAGAAAACAATTGTTTTCCCAGGATCTATGATCTTGTATCCACGGTGTTTGGTCATCCAAAAAAACAGCTGTTAGGAAACTCACCGTTTAAATGTAGGGCTTTTATGAAGTATGGAAGTAGTAAAAACAAACACCATATGGCAGGGTTTTGGAGAACTAGCTGAAGGACATTGGGAATCTATCAACAAACAGTTACATAACTTGGCATAAAAGATGAAACTGCACCAGGTTGGTGGCTGGTTGTGGCTCAGGGTTGTGTGGGAGTGATTTGTAAAAGTCAAACATTTCAATTAATGCAGTTGAAAAGAAAACGGCCAGGTTTTCGCCGTATAATTTCGGATCTATTTTTAGAATATGTGGAAGTGGGTCAGTCGCCAAAGTTGGACAAGTCAGGGATTCTCATTATCCATCTGCTGTTAGTTGGAAACCAAAATATTATTCAAACCGCAGAAATTATCAATTTTTTAATAACATGAACATTTGTGCCCTTCATTTCAGTGTAGTCCAGTAGTAGTGATGAGTAATAATAGTGAGTAATAGCATACTACTTTCCAATAGTCTGGGATGAAAAAATAACGAGATAATCCTGTATTGATAAGAGTGCTCATCAGCAACGACTTTGTAATCTGTATGTATGCAGAAATCCATTGTCCTAACGCTGCATTAATCACCCTTGAAAACTCTACAAATTGGGCACAAATTGCTGAGCCGTAATCGTTTCCTCAATTATAACCACCATTTATGTTGCTTCCGCCCAGTTCATCAACGTTATATACGAAAATGTACGCTAATGTGTATGAAATCCAAAGAATGATTTAACGCCGGAGTATGGCCGTGCTCACCAAGTATAGAGAATGTGTCTGAGTGCGTGTGTGCATCTTTCGCTGGCAGTTGGTGGATGAAGTCTCAACCGTGGAAGAGCAGCATCTCAACCATGCGTTCCCCGGTGCCGCGTTGTCCTAAAAGGGTTGTAGCATGTCAAGTGTGATCACATTTGACCTTTAAAGACACACTTTATATGTCATAGATGTTTTGTTTTTACAATGGACATTTTGGAAATGTGGAGATAGGAGAATTGCAAATAAAATTACTATTACTATTACTACTATTCATGAACACAAACAATTACCTTGACCTTATGTTGCAACACACCTTGCAAGTGTGTGTGTATGTGTGTGTGTGTTAGTATATGTGTGTGTGTTAGTATATGTGTGTGTGGGTGTGCGTATGTGTTTTTGTGTGTGTGTGTGTGTGTGTGTGTGTATAGTAGTTGTAGTAGCATGTGTATGTGTGTGTGTATGTGTGTGTGTGTGTGTGCGTGCGTGCCAGGGGCGTTGCTAGACATAAAGCTC
>JAOPJI010000098.1:8837319-8858452 GCA_027122695.1 Merluccius productus
GTGTGTGTGTGTGTGTGTGTGTGTGTGTGTGTGTGTGTGTGTGTGTGTGTGTGTGTGTGTGTGTGTGTTTTGTTTGTTTATCTGTTATGTGTGAGGAACATATCTGCAGTGAACATGTGCAGATATATCCTGGGGGGGGGTTTGTTTGTTTTTTTCGAATGACAATGCAGTTTCTGAATACTTAAAACATTTAATTCAGCAATTGAATTGTCCTACCTTTTTCTGCAAACTTATAAATGGCATAACATGCTTTTGCCAGAACCTCCTCCTCTGGCGAGCTCAGCATCAGCACCACGGTGGCGGGGGTTTTGCTCTCAAACGGCAATGGTTCAAACTGTGTGAAAATAACCCGCCATGTTTGTTTGATACGTGTATAGGCTTACACATGGTCTATTAATGGGCTAAATGGATGGGGAATATAAATAACTTACCGCATCTTTGCTCGGCGTTTCGTTATCTTTCTTTACTTTCTTTCCCATGCTATAAACACAAAGGTTATCGGTTATTGGGCTAGAAGGTGAACTAGCTTGAAGCTAAACACGATAAATAAAAATAAAAACATGCACAATGTCATGGCATTTACTGAACCGTTTTAGCTAAACACACTTTTAGTTCCTAATCTCCGTTTACGTGTCGTACACGTATATTACGTGTCATACATTACGTGTCATACCTTTCAACACCGAAGGAAAACACTTTAGAAAGAAAACTTTAGAGAAGCCAGTCAGTGAAACCGGAGCGCAACGTGTTGTGGAAATGAGGTGGACACGACGTTGCTAGGCAACCTGAGCCCGCAAAAGGGTGCATAGGAGGAAAGGGAGCAATGTCACCTATGTCCTTTTTATACTTTTAAACATTTATTTTGCACGCAACATATGGCTCTTGCTTTGACTTTCCTCTAACTGTTTCATAACAAGCTGCTGGTCTAATTCACAGTGACTGGCAAATACGGAATGGAAAAAAACAACAATTGGGAACCGCTTTTCTCGGATTGTGTTTGTTAAACTTTACCGATGTAATGTAATCCGAATCCAAACGGCCAATTTGCCTATATTGGACAAATAACATACCCATGAGATATCACCATTCAGGGAATTACGAGCGGTGCCATGACTGCTTGCCTGAAATAATCTGAATAGGCTGCTCTCCAATGATAAATCAAACCAAGATGGGAGGTTAGGTTTTCCATTAGAGTAGGCCATCTGGGGAAGCCTGTCAAGCGGGCATACAGTTAAATTGTTAATGATACCCTCCTATGAATATAACATGCAAAATGCGCAAAGGAATATCCCAAATACAATAATTACAATTGACATGGGGTAATTGACATTTCATCTCCATTGTCTGTTACTGTTCGTCAGCCTAAAAAAGACATCTCACTTCACTGACATTGTTGGGAGCCTTTTATACGACTGTGACACTGAATTGTGTGCGCGCGCGCGTGTGTGCGCATGCGTCCGTGTGGGCGTGTCTGTGTGCGCGTGCGCCCGTACGTATGTATGTGAGTGGGTGAGAGGAGGGGAGGGGGAGGGGAGGTAGTCAGCCAATCACAGCACGCCGGCTCTATGTGCACGAGGGAACGCGGGCTGTCACCTCCCCTTCGTCGAGCTGTCAGTTGACAGCCAACACATACGCGCGCACACACACACACACATACAACACGCATGCGCACACGCACGGCTCGGGATTTAGCCGTTGCAGAGAGAGAGAGAGAGAGCTGTTGCGGTGGACAACATGTCTAACGACGTTTTAACAGCGAGCGGGCGACGCCAGATCAAATCAGCAGCGCGGTAGACATCGGTTCGGCTCCGTGGACCGACGTCAAAGTTAACCCCCCCGACGTTAAAGGAGAAGACGTCGACTAGCGGCTAGTAGTTAGCCTAGCTAGCTAGCTAGCTAGCTGCCTGGCGAGCGGAGCTTTTTTTTGCTCCCAGCCAGCTGCGAGGAGGACTTGCTCGGCGGCGGTGCGCCGGTAGCCCTCATTCATTTTCACGGGGCTAGCTTGCGTGCTAGCGAAAGGTCAGGGGGGAGACGACGACGGTGGTGGGGGACGACCGAAGCCAGTAGCTCTCTCTCTCTCCATCTCTCTCTATCTACATGGCGCTGTTATTACGCTGTAGCCTCACAATAATAACCATGCATGCGTTATTGTCCCGCGTTGTAATCATCGTGGCTTAGGTGTGATTTCCCCCGCCCCCCCCCCCAAAAAAAAGAAAAGAAAATAGCTACATAGATAGTAGATTTTGCATACTGGTGATTAGCCGTGTGTGTGTGGCTAATAAATCTGCTGCCTTTAGGCTAACAACGTCCACTCTGGAGAGATTTGAGTCGAGGGGAGGAAGCGGTGACTTGTGATGTGGGCTGAGGGGAAGTGGCGAGCTGCTGGGCGAAGGTACAAAAAAGGGCAGTAGTAGCCTGATCTGTCGTTGTAAGCGTGTGTCAGGACAGAGGAGGTGAGAAGGGGCGGCGGGCATAGCATAGCAGCAGGTAGTAAGTAAGGTCGGATTAACAGAAGAAGAAAAAAAAAACCAAATCAGGACACTTGTGAGTGATAGATAGCTAGCTAGCTGGCTGAATGCATAGTGCCTCTGATCGTTGAGACTCGTGGGAGCTGGTGGTCATTCCCACTCCCAGCTTGAAGGCAAGAGGTGGTGTTGTGGTGTGTGTATTTACATATATTATATATATATATACATATACATATTATATCACGCCGGGATCCGTAGTCGCACGTTTTCGCCGCCTGTGTAAAAAGATGGCTTCGGCGAGCGCCATCGTCGCATCCATTGCGAGCAAAACGAAGACAAAGAAGAAGCACTTCGTTGCCCAGAAAGTGAAGCTTTTCCGTGCCAGCGACCCTCTGCTCAGCGTGCTGATGTGGGGAGTCAACCATTCGGTGAGTCAAACACCCCCACACCCCCCCCCCGTTATTTTTTATACCACGTCGTCGGTGTTTTTACAGGGAGCAGCCAACCCGACCATTAAGCCCCACAGCTGTTGACGGACACGCAGTCATCATAAGGTGTTGGTGTTGTTGCACCTTTTATGACGGGCTTTGTGTGTATGTGTGTGTGCACATTTGCCCATGGGTCGGTTCATTCAACTCTCTGGTTGGGATGTGGACACGAGTTGTAATTTCGTGGATGTGTTATTGCAACGTGTGCGTTAAAAGGCATGTCTGTCTGCGCGCCTTTGGAGCTGCTGCTGCTGCTTCTTGTTCTTCTTCTTCTTGTTCTTCGTTTTCTTCTTCTTCGTGTTCTTCTTTGGCTTCCTGTTGTGCGTATGTAGGATAAGCTCCCTGGTCCCCGGCTCGCTGTCATATATCTTTTTTTTTTTCATGCAAAAGAGCTTATCTCTGCCTTGTGTGTCTCTTCCTTGCTAAAACACGGACACAGGGCTTACCACTATCTCAGGCAAAATGGATACACATATTATGTAGTTCAACCAGACAAAGTTTTTTTTTGTGGGAGAAAGGGGGCGAATAAACATGTACAGAAAGCTCCTGAAAGGCAAAAACCTTGTCTTTCATCATTTGATAATCCCTGAAGGTACCTCACTCTTTTAAACATGACAATACTATATACACTATGTGCCATAGCCTCCTTATCTGTGTGTCATATCTTGCATGCAAGATGAGTGTATGAGATTGCAGCTATTGCGTGCAAAATATAAAACATACATTGTGACGGCGTCATTTGCAATTACTCTTTTCAAGTAAAATGGGATTAAACGGCACAATCTGAAAATTGACCAGGTCATCTACACACAGGCTACATAACAATTTAACACACTGACCTGCTCTGATGTAATTGGTTTGCATGCATTGAATGTGGCTGTTATAGTTGATGTAAGTGTATTGTGTATTGGATGTAAAGACACACACTCCATGTTTGGTTTAGGCCCAGGAACATTCACTGCCCAATGGATTTATCGGAGAACTGAGCACCATTTTAACACTATTTGTTATATGAATTTAAGAATATTTTACTGGAAGTTGCAGCAAACAAGCAGGGATTTTCTAAGCAGATAATTTAGGTCTGTTTTTAAATGGTGTTTGATCTGGATGATCGAAAATAGCAGGGATACAGTACATACCTCGTTCTGGTTAAAAGCATATATTGGCAATCAAGTCAAACTGCATGGCCAGCCATGCAGCCTGAGGCCAAGACACACCAGACTGTCGAGGCATACAATCCTTTGCAATTTCAGCAGCACAACATGTTCAAACTATTCTTTGATTGCATAACGCAGGCCAAGGAGTCCTCCAGCGTAATTCCTTCTCATGCCTCTGACTACCTTTCCTGCTTCAGCTACCAAACCATCAGTGTTGATCAGTGTTGGATTTTGTTTTAGCGGGCCAAAAGTCACAGAAGTCATGTAATGCTTGTTAAAGGGAGAGCACAGACCTGTTGAAATGGGACAGATGTGGGGCAGAAGATCTGTCTTCGGCTTTTAACACATGCTACAACTAGCCCACCCTGTGGCTGTGCTGTGGGTGACCAATGAAACACAAGGCCTATCAATTACATTGCATGGTGTTGCTGCAACATGATGGTTAACCAGTGACACCTCGGAAGAGCTCACACAAAGAAAGAAAATAAATAAAAACGGGATTGTTACAGGCGTATGCGTGTGTTTCATCATTGCTTTGGAATACTGCCAAATTTGAAAATCCAACAATACTGCTATGTATTGTACTTTAATTGGGCTTACTTGTCGGGGGGGCTTCAAAATCAGAAGCTGCTTTACTATTAGGACTATAATGCTTTAATCGAGCAGCTGACTAATTAACAATGCTTGACACATTGCATATTATTATACCATGAATCTAACTGGCTGGCACAGTTCCACAGGCATGCATAAAGGCTTATGTTTGAAAAAACAAACAAATTCAATAGCAATCCCAGGTTGTAAACTCTGAGGCTTAGTGGGTGTATAAGCCTAGATGGAATTATGAAGTAACATTGTCTATTGGCTCACTGGCCTCTTACTATGGAGAAAGACAAGGCTGTGTATTTAAATACCTGTGTGCGCGCCATCCCTCAGCTACATCCCTCGGTCTTAATACAGTTTTGTTATTTTGCCACCTAGCCAACACCCTGAAGGTCGTTGCCCTGCTCGTTCGTGGTATGACTCCCGGGGCAGAGTCTGCTACGCCCTTTAACCCCCTGGGGTTGGCAGTGCATGCTGTGAATACCTTTTTGAGGCCGCGAGCAGCTTTAATTTTGTTATTGATTTTGTTATTATTATTATCCTGTGGCTATGTGAAGCGGTGACCTCCAGATAAACGTAACATTGAACACTGGATTGTAGCCTGCAGTGCTCAAATAACCAGCCAACATGGCTGTTCTTGTTTTGTGGGTAGCCACCAGACACATGCATTGTATGGTGTGAAATCAGATGATGGTGGTAGTTATGATTTTTCGGTCTTGTAGAAAAGGGGCAGTAGACCTCTGCTGCTATCAATTGATCAAATGCTTTTAGTGCACAGTGTGAAACGTGTCGTGTTTCCTGTTTGAGTCGGAGAGTGTCATGTTGTATTGCATATGGCACACATGCACAAACACATTTTTTATTGTGATGTTATCTTACAAGTATATTCGATTCCGCCTCCTGCGCTATAAGGACCCAAAACATAAATACGTTTTGCCTTTTAATAACACAAAAAAATCAACAATGATTCTATTATGCAAACACCAGTCCATTTTGTGGCAGTGCCAAAATTTCAACTAAAGCTAAACCGAAGCGGAAAATGGAGCACAATGCTGAGCTCAGCTTTAATGAGTCATCCAACCATATGACCTCTGCAAACATTTCACTGTGAAAAATTAACCTGTGGAACATAAATTCTGCTGTGTCCGTCTTGGTGTCTTTTTTGTTTCGGTATGGCCCTTCAAGGCTGAAAGGGCTTTATGCAATAGGTAGTTCCAGACAGCTCAAAATGAAGGTAAACTTTCCCTTTTTCTGCATTGTGGTGTGCTACTGTGGAATGGCTTCCTACATACTGTAGGAAACGGGGCACATTTGTTGCACAATGGTCAATTTATCATAATTAAGCCCAAATGTCTTGCCTCCCACACGGGTCACAAGTGTGTATGTGTGTGTGTGTGTGTGTGTGTGTGTGTGTGTGAGAGAATGGGCTGGATATTTTGTTATTTTAGAGATTCCTTAGACTTTATCAGGAAACATTTATTTTTTGTTTTGCGCTCAACAACACACTCTTGGGCGCAGTGTGCTTTCGAGTGCCACACTGGGAGAAAAAAAAAACATGTCAGAATGGCTTCCACTGTTGGTCCGGTTTTCTGTCACTCGGTGGAGGGCCTTGTCACAGAGGCTTACGACATCTACCATGTAATCCTAACAATCAGCCTGGTGGCTCCTGCGTTTGACCTGCTGTTTGGTGTCCCTCCTCCTCTGTCCCGGCCACTAGACTAGGCCATCAAACACTGGTTCATTAGCAAGCACGGATGAGTGTAGGAAATGCTCGGCTGTTACAGTAACAATGTAAATCATTCTCTATCTCTCAATCCCGCTACCTCCCTCTGACTAACAGTAGCTGACTGTGACTCTGTCTTTCTGATTGCATAAGAGGAGATTCTATAAATATCCAGTGGATCAACCTAAAGCTAATATGTGATGAATATGGGTAAGGAGAATGGAAAAGATGGGAGCTCTGCTCACGTAAGACCTACTCAAGGCAGTTAGTCCGACACAGTTGTACACCAGGCGTGGCTTTGCATTCGCTATGTTGGCCTATACCTTTTTTAAACATGTTGCATTGGAATTGCAGGTTATTCCTGCAATTCCTAGGCCAGCAATGTATTTATTACTGGTATCAATTACAAGTCAAAACAGCTTGTTGATGGGCACATTTAAGATGTTACTCGCGACAACAGGAAAAATATGAGTCTCTGAGGAACCAGGGAATCACAAGGGATGTAATGACACACACACCAAAATGTGGTTACTGGTAACATTGGAACACACACATGCGCGCATGTGCGTGTTTAAACACACTTCAAGACAAGGGTGCTTGTGGTATGTAGTCTGCTGCATGCTAATGATTTCTGTGCCGGAGGGCTGTGTCTTCTGCCGGGGCCCCCTTCTCTCTTGTCCTATTAGGAGTGCAAACCTGTACTTGCGTAAACCAGTACTCATCAAGCAAATCATAAACAATTGCAAATATATTGGAATTGAAAATCGTTTTGTAGTAATTTTTCCGACACCCTACAAATGCATTGTATGTTATGCTGATATCGAACTTGGAGTAAGATAGGTCATTAATAGTCAGAAGCCTTTTGCCTTTGTGCAGTCATGCATTGTTGTCATTGTTGTGGAGAGGCTGTATAACAGTTTGTTCGCCAGCGTTTAGTAGCTGGCCCGGGTAGGCAGAGTTTCCCACGCGTTTTACAAAAATGACCGCCTGCCAGGAGCTTCCCGACGTCAACACTTGAAGTGAAATGTGTGGCGGTGTAGCGCTACAGTGGTGGTGAATTTAAAAAAATCACACATCTCAATGGCAGCTTATGCAGTTTGAACTTTTTAGTTTTTTTTTGTTAGAAAGATGTCGGATATTCAACAGATATTCACAATCTGAATTAGCGAGCGATGTGATGTGGTGAACTACGGATGCGATCACCGGTCCTAGTCCCGTGTGTCTAGTGGTGTGTACCTGCCCAGGAGACTGGGCTTCAAAGCGAAACAGTCGAGCAGCAACACTTTTTATAGGGCTTATTGTTTGGTCATGATTTCTACACAATCTGTGAATTACAAAGTACCCTGCCGTAAACGATAGCCTTACTAAAATGCAATTCAACTGGATACGTCAGAAGTAAAAAGCAGGTAAAAAAAACTATGACCAGCCAAGCTCCGGTGTGGGTATTACACTCATGGACTGTATAAAATAAAGATTAAAACTGACTTTCGATGTGTAAATAAACTTTCGATGTGTAAATAAATGTGTAAATAAATGGGAACTATTGCAGACAATTCTTCTTTGATTCTAAGTTTCTGGTATTCCCATCCCTATGTCCGTCAGTAGGGTCAGTAGGAGGCTAGTATGTAGGAGGTGCTGACAACGATGTCCTCATTTTCAAGGCCTGACTCCATTTGTTCATAAATCTTAATCCGTTTGTGCATTTATGCGGGGAAAATTGAATTGGTGGGTGCAGCTAGCAGGTAATGGTGGGTGTGAATTCAGCCTCAATGTCTCTGGACTCTGGACGGAGCATAATGCAGTCGGTTGTCATTGTGATTCAAGTTCTTAGTCACAAGCGCACAGGGCCGCACAATATTATTATTATTATTATATTAAATATCATACACGTCGTAATTTTCAGATAGACATTGAAAGTGTGATGCAGTGATAGTGATACAATGCTACTTGAATGTGCCTTAAAAACATGTTGGGCCCCATTATATAACAGAAAGGTTGACAGAGGTTATGTTCAAATAACCTCATTTTGCCACATCCCCAACTTCGTCTCCTACTGATGATCCATTATTAAACAAAAACAAAGAGTAAATGTGAGTCAACAATGCAATGTGGTTTGGGCCATGCTTGTGATCATGTAGGTCATTTCCATTGCAATCCCAATAAAGATCTGATGCATTGGGCAGCTGTTGTCACATATTCCAACTCAATCTCATCATCCCCACACGCACACGCACACGCACACACCTGGCACAATATGTACAGATTTGCACTGCAGTGCGATACATAAAGTAAACACTTCTTTGCCAGCATCGTCATTGTGTTTTTGTTCTGCATGCAGTGGTCGGTTGCCGTGGGTGTAATGGGCCAGTTGAGTGCAGAGTGAAAAGTAGTGGGAGGCAAATAAACATTACAGTCTGAAGTTTAGTCCAGCTAGTGCTAGCCCAGATTCAAGTAGCTCCATAGCTATAGCTCACAATCACTGTTATCAGTTAGCATAACTTAAGTTACAGGTCTTACTGCAACTAATGGAGATATGCCTTGTACAGGGCTGGGCGATAAGGCCAAAATCTATATATAGGTACTGTATATAGATTTATAGAATATATATATAGGATACAGGTAATTTAATATCTTGACGATATAGCATGTTTTCTGGTAATTCAATAAATAAGTATTCTATAAAATAACCACATGGTAAAGCTGATTTTTTGTTGTTGTTGTATACTCCTGTGTGAATTAAATGCATGACAAATTAAAAGTGTTTTGTACATTACCACATAGGGTCTGTGACACCAATCTTAAGTGACCTTTTACTGTTATTATCTTATCTGTAGCCCAGTAACTGTTACTTTATTTCTATTTGTACACATTTTGTGACCTTTCAGATGAGAAACTAGCTGTTCTCTGCCTCTGTCCTCTGTCTTTGTGTTTCTCATCACAGCTCTGGCTGAATCCCACACACCCACCTCACCATTCTTCTGTGTGTGCAGTAGAGGGTTTGATAAGAAGGGGCAGAGTTTTCCTTTTATATAGGGTGTATCCACATCACAACCTGCAATGAATAGTCCGGACCTGACGACATCGAGGAATGATGTAATGGCATTGTTGGTCAACACGAAGGTCAAGTCCCAGCGCCACACAATGCAATTGCTGTCAGAATGTGTTCCTTAATATTTGATGTTGAAGTTAAGCCCAGCCAAAGGTGACTGAGAATGTATATTTAATGGAGTCCGACATTGTGCTGCAGCCTATACTGCATATTATGAGGATTTTATGGTGGCAGTAGACTCCAAAGTGGCTTTGCTGGGCTCCTCCAACACAGGACACGGGTAGATGTTGTAGAAAAGCTTTATTGAAGAAAAAAAAGTTTATTGAAGTTGTAAAGATGGTACAAGCCAGAGCCCATGGACCATACTGCCATGACAGAGCTTGCTCCCTGAGTGTGTGTGTGTGGTGATGGCTGGTTTATCCTCTGGCCCTTGATAACGCATCCATCACAGGTGTGCAGCCTCACCCGGCCCCAGAGTCTAATCAGTCGGACTCGGGTCAGGTGACGCTGTTTAAACCAGCCATCAGCCACACACACTTCCACATAGGGGTTTTGTGTTAGAAACTGCAGATGAAGCCAGCTAAAATGTTTAATTAACTCGCTCATTAAAACTGGACGTGAGACTTTTATGCATCCTCCTGGAGCCAGCAGGCTCACTTTTTTTTCAAGTAAAAGGTTTTCAAGGTTATCAAAAAAGCTCAGTTGTTGCAGAATGCATGGGGAGAATTGAATGAGCCTTAAATCAGTCTGTTTCCTCAGGCTCAGTTAACAGACCTTTCAATCAGCATTTCATTTACAATGGTGTGGCGGTTTGTCTGTTATGAAAATGGATTGTAATTCATAGGTGGATGGACAACATCAACCTTCTAATCAAGTTTGGTTGTGCATAATGTCATCCACAACTAGATTTACCAACCCTCCTTTGTTAAGTTGGAGCTTGGGACTCTCCTCGAAGGTCATGTAGCAAATAATAACTTGGTTACTACTTCTTGTACTTCTAATGTTGTTCTTATTTACATTGTATCATTGACTTGATGAGTCAGTGACCTGGGTACAATTGCACAACAAAGAGGACTGTGGCCACTGTTGATATTCAGATTTATTATCAATGAAATAATCAAATAATTAAATGTGTTTTTATCTTTAGCCATACTTAGAGGTGGAGAAGGCCAATTAGTGCATACATAATGCATCATTAGACAGCCTATCATTGTAGAAGCACACTGCAACCAGGCACACATCTTCAAGTCAACCCACATCCCCTTTGGAACTGCAAAGTAAAAGCTCATTAGTTTTGCCTCCATATTACTGTGCTCTTATTTCAACACAATCGTATCAGCACAGCCCTGCAGGGAAGCATCAATCTCTCAGCGTCAGGAGAGATAATGCTCTTTCCACGCTGCTGACGGAGCATGCTTTCTACACGCACTCGCACACCACCTTCCTGTCCGACCGAGCCACAGCTCGCGCTCGCTTGACTCTGAGGCCGGAAAACCTGTCTTAGTCACTATGGTGACAAACAGGACGTAGTGGTGTAAAACTTGGCTGTTGTAGTGTAGGGAGGGGAGCAAGGGGTGCTGATGGCTGCAAGGGAGATTAGGGTTCATGTCGGCTAAAGACTCAAACACGACTCAAGAGCCGTACTTGAGAAGCCCTCAAGAGAGGAATGACAATGCGATTGTCCCTTAGATAAGATGCGAGGCCAGTGTAATTTGCATTGTCTAACACAAGCATTAGGATGAGTTTTTATTTACTTTGAGAAAAAACCTTTCATCAGCTGTGTTAAGGACTTCAACGTTGTCTTTATTGGAACTCAACCTTATTGTTGTAATGACTTTCATATGGTCCATACATATCGGTTCTTTATTAACAATAATAATAATAATAATGAATTTTATTTTAAAAAGCGCCTTTCAGGTCACTCAAGGACACTGTACTTCAGAATATTAGTAGTCCTCTTCTATGTAAAAGATGCAAGCTATTCAGTTATGTTCCCTCTTTTGAGTTACAGTTCACTTAGAGCCATCTACGAATAGCCGATGAACTGCATGTGATGCAATATTCATAATTGCATTGTAAAAAGAGAAAAGATGGGGTTGTCTTCTGTGTGAAGCTAACATTTGATCTATTATTAGCTCCACTAGGCTGTACACTGCAGTTTGAAAAGTACCAGTTGTGAACGTTTAAATTATTGGTATCAAGAGCATTGTTTTGAAAAGTTACTGACGTCTTTCTTTTTAAGTAGTGGAGATAATTTTACTGTGGTGCTCCACTACAATGTAATATAACTAGAGTCTGGCAGACTGGCACAATGCCATGGGATGTATTACTTCCTTTATCATATCCCTGTATAACAACATGAGGTAATGTGTATGAGAATGTCATGTTTATAAATTGGTAATTTGTATCAGTTAATGCCTTGCTAATTTATACATCCGTTATATTTCTATATGCTCATACTAATATTTAGCATTTGCATGTAGCTATAGGTCATATACAATTATTGTGTGGACTATACTGCTTAATTTAGTGTATTTCTGTATGTGTGGCTGTGTTTGTAAATGGATGTGGTAACACCAGTCATTGTTTCTGCCTCTGCCTTTCTCTCTCTGTGAAACAAAGCTTTGTTGTTCAGGTGACATCTCCCTATGGACCCAGTAGTACCCAGAATGCATTGCATCCACAGTATGATTGTGACATTGATGCCTGTCACGCTAGGTTACAATGATGAGATGGCGAGATATGACAAGTGGCCACTTGCATCATCTGGTTACTCCTATTATAGAGTTGTCACACGTCGGCATGCCTATCCCTCTTGCATCTCTGGTTTGTTCTCTCTATTTCAGTTTGCACTGGTAATGTAGCCTCAGGGATACAAAGACCTAGGGACTTCTCCTTTACAGTGCTTTGCCTCTGAGAAGATTGCATGATTAAAACTGTAATGTATACACAATTGTTCATCATTAATACATTAGCTTTAAAATAAAAATGTTTATTTCTAGCTGGACTCCTTGAAGACTATATTGTGAAAGCTTAATCTAAATTAGCTAAATGGGGGATAAAAACCATAAAAACCATAGATGAAACCATAACATTTTGCGCCTGTAGCAAATACGTTGTATATATCATTACATAGGCACCGAGATCAGCTTGGTGTTCTTCCAAGGTCATCCAATCAGTTGGAGTTTTTGGCAGGCATAGGGCTAGATATAAAGCAAACGTGATTTTCAAAAAGTAAAGTAAATACACCGCATATGTAGCCGCAGGTTTATTCGCGCTAATGATTACATGCATGTTTTTACGTAACATTTGCACTTTATCTCAAGGACTAACCTCTCCGTGTACACCAGATGCTTTCATGATCATTCAGTCAAATCAGTCGGTCAGGCAGTCGGTCGTGCTGATGCCATGTCCCACGCCATCTGCTGTGGAGCTCCTGTAGCATTACAGGCCCTCAGTGCATCCCTGATGGCTAAACTATTGGCACCATCTTCTAAAGCAGCTGCTGGAACAGTGATGTGATAGCCCCACTTGTCCCACTGCAGAACCATATTGGCTTCGAGGAATGTTGAGCTAAAAGCTCACTTGGCACTAGATTGCAAGTGCAGTTCACAGACTACTCTTTTCTTTCTTTTCTAACATGAAAGTGATGGAATAGGTTCTGGAGGATATCGATTTTAGTTCTTTAATTACCTTTGTATCTCCTACCAACAAGCAATTAAAGTGAGTCTATGCAACTTATTTTTTTATCAATGGATTGCCAATTAATTTGAGAGCTTTTCAATGCAGATGTTCAAATGTGTTCAGTTGGATGCACCTCCATAAATAAAATGCCAAACAAATGAATATAATATTATACATGTAGTTTCTGTTTCGCTAGTCATTCATTATTTTGAAACCATTATGGGAACCTGTAATATAGGTTACAAAGTAGTATATGTGCAGGACTACTCGTGTACAGAGAGACACTGTTTTAGAAAGTGTCATAGCGTGGGTGTGCGTACAAAATTACATAGACTTGGGCAACTTAGCACTGAGTCAATCCTGAGGCTTCGGACCATATGTGTAGTAGTAGTGAGTGAGTCACTGGTAAAAGGGAACAAAGAACAGCATTACAGCAGTGTGTGCCGGTGTGCCAGCCAACAGCAATTGGAAACCTCTGTCATCTAATCTGGTCTGCACCCTAGGTGTTGGGAACCCTTAGTGACCAGTGATGACACTGGGGGGTCATGTTTGCCTTGCCATGTCTGGTTATGAGTTAGGGCTGGGTGATGGCCAAAATCTTCTATCTCGATATAGGTAATTTAATATCTCGATAATTATATATATCACGATGTAGTAGGGCTCGGCGATATGGCAAAAAATACAATCACGCATTTTTTCCATATTGATCAATATCAATATCACGATTTATTCCATGGCCCGGGTGAATACTTGATTCTGATTGGCTGGAGAGGTGTGCATTATTTTTCGATAACATGCACGGCCATGACGCACCCAGCCTCATTACAGGTATTGTGTAATTATATAATAATTGGGAGCATAGTGTTGTTGAATTGTCAAAGGTGAACCATTTGCCAAAGCAGAAGTAGTTTAATTTGTGGAAACATGAACTCCATCGAGAGTGTAATGGTGCATATTGAAAAATGTTTTGTCAACACGGCACAAGATGAATTTCAGGATCTTTTTATTAGGTGCTGCAACAACACATTTAAACTAGCATTATGAGCATCATCAAGACTTGAAATCTATTTATTCAATATCTGACAATATTTGTTTTTGAGTGACAATAAAATAATAGCTTTGTGGCCAGCGGTGCACATCATTATAAATATATGAAAATACATTCATAAGGGCTCTCCTATTTAGGTCAGTCTTTGCCTGTACAGACACTAACGTTTCCAACATATTGGTTCTATCCATACCCTTTCCGACTTTGGTTTCTTAGGTGTTTTTGATTGCATCTCTGAACACTTGCCTCTTCCATGTGTTTTCTCCTTGTCCAGATAAATGAGCTAAGCCATGTCCAGATTCCTATCATGCTCATGCCAGATGACTTCAAGGCCTACTCCAAGATTAAAGTTGACAACCACCTCTTCAACAAGTAGGTTGCTTTGGTTCTTCTGGATGGATATATTGGGTTTTATGAAATAGACTAAAAACAATATTGGCTGTTAAAGGATGTACTGATTCTGCCGACGAGCATTAAGAGTGAGTGCATGCCACAAATATAAATAATTGCAAGATATACTTTGGTCTTTAAGAATCAACGTGCATCGGTCAGTAGTTTGTGGGCAAAATAACAATGAATCGCCATACAAATACTTTATAAAATGTCTTATCGCAAAGACCAAATGGCTATATTGCTATAGTTTACATTTGTGTTGGGCATGTTCGCTCAAAATGCTTTTAGACAGAATCAGGACAATGAATGAACTTATATTGGTAATGGATGTTTTGGTGAAGCCAGGCGAGACAGTTACGATGGTTTGATCACCCAGACCCAGTATTTTTATTGAATGTATATCCGAAATTGCTCTTGAATATAATTTGTGTGTTTCGCAAAGAGTGTCAGGGATTTCCTAGTATTACCTACTTTTATATAATGAAGACTGTTATTGAGTGGAGTGGCTTTCACCACTCAATATCTTAATCAAGTGGAATATGCTTGTATTTGCAGGGAGAACATGCCAAGCCATTTTAAGTTCAAGGAGTACTGCCCTCTGGTGTTCCGAAACCTGCGGGAAAGGTTTGGCATCGACGATCAGGACTTTCAGGTGAGGACGAGCAAGTACACACACTGCAAGGATTGTCCTTGTGCGTCATGCCTTTGTCCTTTTTAACAACTGGAACTGGATTCAGAAACACCCTGATTCAACTGACCTCTGTTACCAGCTTGTATTCTAAGCATTTGAAATGACACTTGTCGAAGGCAACACATCGTTGTCTCTTTGCTCCACAGTCCTTTCTCTCCCTCTCTGCACTCTCTCACTGTTTCTTTCTCTGTCTCCCTTTTGTTCTGGCCGATTCCTTCCTTGATACTCACAATCTCTCTTTCTTGGTAAATCCCTATTCCCAAGGCAGGCCGTGAGTTGGCAGCCCACGGAGGTCAGTGTGTCCCAGAACAGTGCAGCTGTCCCGCTCTGCTGTTTACATTGGGCTTCGGCTGGCTGCGGTCAGTGGGCGTTTGGGTGGGGGGGGGGGGGGGGCATTCGGACATAAAAGAGTCTCGCCTTGACTTTCAGAATGTCAAGGTGGATGCCATGATTTGTTGGTTTCTGGTCAGGTCAGATGTGGAGATCAGAGGGTCACTCCTTCTCCTCCTCCTTCTCCTCATCCTCCTCCTTGTGGCTAAGTGGGTTTAGAGCAGTTAGTGGTGTATCACGATGAGATCATAATCCGGCTGCCCGCCTCCACTACTACTTTCCCTGTTCCCCTCCACTCCCAAAAGAGCTTTTACAAAAGTACATCCATGTAAGCCTCAGAGGCGGTGGTGAACAAACCTCACAGCAGTTTTAAAAACCTGTGTGTCGTTCCCCAAGTGTTGTTCTTCAGCACACACACGGAACACAACGCGAGCCTTGTCGTTTTCTGTTTTTCAGAAAAGTAGACTGCTTGACCTGAGGAAGATGTGGGGGAGGGTGGGTGGTGTTGAACCAAAAGCAGCGGAGCGTAAAAGTGGGGGTTAGGGACTACACATGTTGGATCATGTTGCGTTGTGCTCAGACCTGTGTGCAGCATGTGTGTGTGAGATGTGTCTGTCTGGAGGTTCAGCTGTGCAGCAGGCCCGGGGTCAGATCCCATCTGGTGGGCCAAACATAGGACCATCGAAAAGACGTCCATGGAGATGTTTGGTTGCTCTTTCATGTTGGAGAGCCTTAACTGAGTAAAATCTAGTGTCTATGATAAAGGAATTTGGCTAAAAGATGAGATGTATAATGAGATGCTGTTAGAAACATAAACATGCATATATATGTATGCGTGCAGATGTAGATGTTTTCATATCATGTATACAGTATGTGTATTGTATACCATTACCTGCCACATTATTCATTTTCAAGTAAAGTTCATTAAATAAAATATCATACCTGAGAAATAAAGGGGAATAAATAATTCGGTTGACAAAAAGATCATAAGTTAATTGTGCACTTTAAATGTTAATACATGTGTCATCTAGCCAATCTTATTGGCAATTATTTTCATTTTATTATTAAACAGTTATCACTCTATTAGAGGAGAGACGGTGGTATTTTCTGCTTAAATTTCTCTGTGGATTTACTGTAATCATTTGCACTGAATCCCTATATTCTTCTTGGCACACTTTTCTACCTTTGTCTTCAACTGACGTCCATTCTCTATTTGCACTGGAAGAAGAGTTGGAACAAAGTGTGAAACACCATTGTGTCAAATGTGGAAGATGGAAAATATGAATAGCCCGCTTTTTTTTCCTTACGATTGTTAGTTTTATCCCATCATGTGACTGCCACACGTGTTCAGGTCTTACAGGAAAGTGGAGCTGTGCTTTTTCCTGTGAGTACAGCTCCTCCACTGAACTTGTAGTAAACACTGTATAGTGTACTGCTTACCTGTGCATGTCCATCTGCTTTTTGTTACAAACCTATCGTTAGCGCCACTTAGATCTTTTGTCAACCTCATCCAGTGCTTATCTTGAGTTACCCTCCTCACCTCCGAAAATAAAGCTGTGAGGGCCCTGTATTATATTTTATTTGGAGGCATTTTGGAAAAAGGCGTTGCCAAATTTACAAACAAGGAATGGAATGGAATTTACTCACAGTGGAAGTAATTGACAGAAGAGACAGCAGACAACTTCCAACAATGACAATGTTGGCTATAATATATATAGGGGATGTATTTTATGACTGATATTGATGACATTTGGTCTATAATATAAAAATATACAATTGTTAGCAGTCAGCTTGTCTCAAAGTGTGTTTATACTGTATATAGGGGAACTCAGACACACAGTATATTGTTCAAAATAAAATATTAGGATGTCATCGAATGCACTAGTGCAATGTATTGCCCTGCGGAGACTCACGCCCCCTGATGTTTCTCTCTTCTGATTGGCTCGCAGAACTCTCTGACGCGGAGCGCGCCCCTGCTCAGCGAGGCCCAGGGGCGGAGTGGCGCCCGCTTTCACACCTCCTACGACAAGCGATACGTCATCAAGACCATCAGCAGCGAGGATGTGGCGGAGATGCACAACATCCTCAAGAAATACCATCAGGTTCTTTTGCCTCCGCCATAACCAGTAACACAATCAAATGATTCTCACTTACTTCACATTTACTACTACTTGCTGTTGTACAAATATTTATTTTGAACCATACTGTAAACAAAATGGAAACATTGAGAAGTTATTCATGGGGGCAGGATAGTCTAGTGGGGTGTTCGACTCCCAGCTAGAAAGTACTGGGTTTGATTCCTGATGTCTGAGGCCTACCCGATGTTCAGATAGGAGATCTGCTCCTCCTTGGTTAGTTCTGGAATGGAAATTTTAAAATTTAACAATGGACTAGTGTTTAATGACATCAGATTTAGGTTTTAACTTTACTTTAAATACATTATGTAAAACAATTATTTATCATGAACATAGAGCATTTATGCATCAGCACTTAACACTCCCAACAATAAGTGGTTTTCCTTTTGTAGTGTTACTGACTAGTAGCTTCAGCTTTGGCTCCATGCTGTCTGCACTAGGGTAAGCGTCTACAACTCTGGCTTCCATTCATTTATTGGTGAGCTGCTATCTTGTAGAATCACAATGTCATCGACGTGTCTTCAGTGAAGGCCTTTTTTTTTGCACCAGCTTGATAATAAAGATTTACGCTTCTCTTATTTCTTCAAGGCTTGTTGCTTCGTTCGTTCTTGGCTGAAGTCCCTTGAATTCTCTGACAAATCTCTTGAGCCTGGCCACAGCTCTCACCGCTCTAGACCAGTCAGACCAGAAAATGTTGAGAAGCAGTTTGCAATTATATTTACCTCTTTTGTCTTTACTGCGGAAACATGGGCTTTGCGAAGCTCGGGGTTGGACATTTCTACTTCTCCCACCATTCTGTTTCCCTTGATAGGAACTCTACAAGCTTTTTGAATGGTGGGTACCCATCGTTTGCTCGTCTAGACTCTGTCACTTTGCGGTTCCATCCGGATACCAACCAATCTGGCAATTTTAGCAGAATGTTTTACTCTCATTGCATCTCGTTGTCATTGGTAACTTCCAATGTCTTAATGTGGGACATTGCAGCTTCGAAGCTTTTGAGGAAGTCTCTTCGTTCAATTCTACTAGTTCACAGCCATCTTTAGAGCTTATTTTTGGCCATGCATAGAGCTCATCTCTAAAGGACTTCCCAATTATGAATGGATTTTCAAAACGTTTTTCCAACAGCTGCCAGGCTGGGTCGTATGCTGCTTGGGTGTGTAGTAGGAAAAAACCTTGAACGGCTTTCTTTGCAGCGTACTTTTAGGTCATAGTTATTCGTTCTTTGGAATGTTTTTCCTGTCTATTAGGGTGTCGAAAAATAGTCCCATCACATAACATTTTAAATATCACTTTACATAAGAAAAGTTTTCACATCAGTCGAGTTACCCTTTATACTTAGCTGAAGTTGTCCTTTAAGCTTGGTTACTTTTCATAAAAACCCAAACTTTACAAATCTCATTATATTCTTCTAATAATGTCCTTTTCTTTAACCTTGTGACATGTAACGATCACGAACACCGGCAAATTAGATGTATCCTCAAACATGTTGGCTAAACACGAGATGTGTGTATATATATGTGTATATATATATATATATATATATATAGTTAATAGACCGAAGTCCTTAGTTGAACCACTTCTCACACCACCTTAACTTGAAGGTTGTGGAGTACTTCTTGGCTTTCGCCTGAAATGTTGCACTTTCAACACAGTCTAATCAATCACCGTTGTGTCGTTAGCCATTTGTCTTCTCTCCTACCCGTGTTGAGTAGTTGAGTTGCAACACAGACACAGGTCGGTTCTTTGAAACAAGCGTTTATTGTTTTGGGCATGTCCTATTTTTTCCAATGCATCCACACCTCAGTCCCGCCGTGAAAAATTGTTGGCCGCTTGTCATGAAAAGAGGTTCTTGAGTCCATGAAGGTCTTTCAAAAGTCTCTATCTGCTTCGGCTTCAGACGTCAATAATTATAACCCTAAATGTAACATAGCAGAGCCGCTCTCACTGGGTTGCACACAGTCCGTTCCACAAATTCTGTCATAGCAGGTGCCGGGGGATCAATAACTAACGGACATTATATTGACGCGTCTCTCGTGTCCATCACTGTAGTTCATTGTGGAGTGTCATGGCAACACGCTGTTGCCTCAGTTCCTCGGGATGTACCGGTTGACGGTGGACGGCGACGAGACGTACATGATCGTCACGCGCAACGTCTTCTCCCACCGCCTCTCCGTCTACAAGAAGTACGACCTCAAGGTAAAAGATGTCCGAAGAGTAGAGTAAGAATGAACCCTCCGCTGATGATGCGCTAACCAAGTGGGCTGGGCGATATGGAAAAATTTATTATGATAATTATGGGGAGTTTTACACAATATCGATAAACATCACAATATGATTATAATTTCAAATACCAGTCAAACTTCGGGTGGCACTTTGATGTATGTGGAAAGTTAAAGTATGTTATCAGACTAAAACAATTTTCCTTTAATTAATGCTTCAGACTTCATATTTGATCATTTAAAGGGAATATCTTCTCATCGTAATTAATTTATACTGTAAAACCGGACAGTAAAGTCTGTATCTTCATTTTATGACGATAAAATACCATTCAAAGACGATAAACAATAATATTGAATTATTGCCCAGCCCTAGGTTAAATCTCTAGTTGAACAGATTTTGATAGAGTGAATGATGTATGGTTTTTTTCTTTTCAAGGGTTCTACTGTTGCAAGAGAAGCCAGCGATAAGGAGAAGGTATAGTCACCTGTCTAGAGCGGGTTCACGCACGCACGCACGCACACACACACACACATGCACACGTGCACTGGCTTAGAGGTGTACCCTGGCACTGATAAACCATTGACAATAGATCATTTAATTGAAATCGGCAAGAACAGTTTCAACAAAAGTTCAACACAAGTTTCTGACCCGGCCGTGTTCATCACCCCAACGGCCGCCACTAACACGTTGTTTGCTTGATTTTATGTTCTATGGTTTTGCGTTTTGTGTGCCTTTGGGTGGTGACCACGATAGCAGAAATTTTTATTTTTATTTAATTAGAACCCAACTCATCACATATCCACCCCCCCCTGCCCGCTCTCCCCCCCCCCAACACCACTGTGCACCCACCGCACGCCATTTGTGTGTGTTTGTGTTTTTGTAATTTATTTTACCACAGCTGCTGCAGTGCCCTCACCGTCAGGCTACCTAGTCACTGTCTGTGTGTGAGACAAGCTTAGGCTTCGTGGAGTGTCTGGATTATGTGTCTGAGTTTTCTTATTCAACCGCGACTGAGCCTCTCTACTCCAGAGAGGGTTGCGTGTATGCGCCGTGTTTTGCCGTACAAGGAATCCCAGTGTGTGTGTGTGTGTGTGTGTGTGTGTGTGTGTGTGTGTGTGTGTGTGTGTGTGTGTGTGTGTGTGTGTGT
>JAOPJI010000098.1:8973503-8988426 GCA_027122695.1 Merluccius productus
TACCAGAGGCCAGAAATATATACACCGACAGTAATTTCCAGGCACCCTTAAGGAATGAGAACACGTGACCGCGGCGGGGCGGTCGAAGTACAAGCCATTTTGGGGACGGTGTGTTTCTCCACAGAGCAGCAACACACAGACGAGAGCTGCGTTTTTTACTGGGGGAGCCGCGATATTTTTCCTCTCGGAGGCAAAGTTACCGCTGCGCATACAGGATCCCCTTTAACGCGACGCCCGCAGCCCGACGTCTTCGGCGGAGTGCACGTCTCGCCGCGCGGAGGACGCGTAGGACGCGGAGCCGAACGAGACTTTTGTACGCGTCTGAAAATGTGCGCTCCCTCTCTCCCCCCGCAATTGACAGCGTCTGCAGTCTGTTTCAAGATGGCGGCTCGGCTCCTATTCATTTTCTGCTGATCGCGTTTCTAACTTTCATTGTCTATTCGCTCGCCAGTCGCACGGATTAATCAATCAAGCCGCCTGGGGTACGTATTATTCGTTAGCGCATTTCGCCGGTGGGCCGTTTCGGAGCACATCATCATGTGTTTTTTGGTGGTGGTGGTGGTGGTAGGGGGTGGTGGTTTTGCGTCGGAGCGATCCAGCAGTGGATGCGAGGAGGGGGACTGGACTCTGCTTCGGCTGGTCCAGCGCTCCGACGTTTGCGCTTTTGTGTCACCGGGTCCGAGGGGGGAACATTTAAAATGTATTTTTGCACGGACGCACAACGCCGCAGCCACGCGCACAAAATTGGATCGCGTCGCCGCGGCGCCCCCCTTTTTAAAGAGTGCGCCGCCGCCGCGGTTGGTTTTTCGACGCGGGGGTTTTGTGTCGTGCGGCGGGCGGATTTCTTTGAAAGTGGGCAACGCCGTGCGTTCAGGACGGGAACGGGGTCCGCCTGGCGCGCCGTCCCGTCCCCCAACCGCTGTTTTAATGCTTTTATCGACACGTTGGCGTCTGATTTTATAGAATTGGGATCTGCAGACTGTGTCAGAGGTTGTGGTGGGTCGCTTTTACGCGTATTCCGTCGTTTCTAGCTTTTATTAACTTGTGTTTCCCGCTTGGTGAACGCCGCTAGACGTGACAAGTGTCGTCCGTTTCAAATGTGATCTTCGTTATTTTTTGACACTTTCGGATGCTTGTTTGTCCAACATGGACGTGGCATTTTATTCATTCACCTTTAACACACCTGGTGTGTTGCAGGCTTGGTGTGTGGAGGGGTGGTGGCATTTTTTACAGAATTAAAAAATGTACGGGAAAGGGTGACCAGTCTTAACGGTTGGTTTCGACATTGACGTTGCTAAATGCCTTGGATTTACGCTGATTGTGCAAACTTATGCCTATGATTTGTGGGCATCATGCTCGTCAGTTAGCCGAGGCTTTGTGACTTAGGCTTTTTATTAATTAATTAATTTTTTTTTAGAAATAATATGCTCTGCGGAGATGCGCCCTTTCGTTGTTCAGAATTGTAAAATGTAGGCTATAAAATATGATTGTGATGTATGATGGCTGTGGAGACGTGTGCTTTTGATGCAGCAAATACAACCGTCCACACGGCCGTGGCTCATTAGTCACATAAAAAAAAAAAAATCAATTAGCCATAGTCTGAAGCCTAAATTCACACTGAGGGGGACATGGGCGCAGGGATGCAACACTGACGCATGGAATACGGACCTTTCCACAGCCTGTGTTTTTGGTAGACTGAAGATGTGTGCAGCTGTCAGCAGAGCGGGTATTAAACGATGGCTGTTGATATTGCCGACTGCAATTTAGCCATTAAAAAGAGAAGCCAGGCGAACTGGGGGGGTCATAGCCTACAAGCACTGGCACTTCATATTTTATGCACAACGAGTAAAAGATGCCCAGACTAAAGACCAGTGCTTGAGCCCGTTTTCTGTTTTTCTGAGCAGCATTTGGATCGAGGCTCCTGCCATACAGTCACGTCTGCCAATATTGTTTTTCCCACAAAAAAACCGACATGGCAAACCCACGACACGTTTGATCATAAATATTTCCGTAGGCTATAGGCCTATAATAAGAGGCGACTATTTAAATAGGCAGTGCCGTGTTTGGTTCCCACGAGGTGTTTTCCTATAGGGCGTCACTAAAGTTAAAAGAAACAAAACAACCAAATAAATAAAGGTGTGTGTATGGGGCCCCGCGTCGCCTGTTGCAACGTCTCCGCGGGACGGAGCGACAGCAGTTGGGTAAACACACGCAGATGAATGGCGTTAACGGTGAGGTCCGCATATTTGCAATGTTGAAACGTGTTGGTGTCAATAAGTGGCTCACTTATTGTCATTAAGTTACTCACATATTGACGTTGATGGGGAAAAAATGCCGACCCATTAGTTGAGGGGCGAGTTTATTTTTTATTATAGGCCTATTGTCGGTGTGGCCGGTGGACACCGTCGTTTGGTTTGTGCGCTTTTATCTGTAGGCCTGTAAGCTTTGGGGAGAAGTTGACCTTTTTTTTGATGGGCTGCACCTGGAGGATGGATGTGCTTTGTAGGCACGTTGAGGACTGTTATGACTCCTGCACATCAAAGCACACACATGGGCTACCCCCAACATCACACTGCAACTTCAGAAATTACCTCAACGGCCGTTTGGGGGCAGTTGCATTGGGCTCATCGTGCAGAAATCGGATATGGATATGCAAAATGGACAGATGAATCACATGCGTTGTGATGGTCGTGTGTGTGTGTGTGTGTGTGTGTGTGTGTGTGTGTGTGTGTGTGTGTGTGTGTGTGTGTTGGCCACGTTATATTGCACGGATGCATGATAAGTTATGCTGCGCAACACGCACATTCTTGCAGGGAGGGAGGATGGCTGTGTTTCCCACAGCGGACCCCCTGCGACGTCAAGGTTTGTTTTTTTTACTGAACGACGAGCCTATAATATACGCGCACCGTGCGTTTTAACGGCTCCCAACTCCGCCGCTTCGTCGGTCTTTTCGAGGGATGCGTGCTTTCTTTCTGTTTTTTGCTTCTCCTCCTTCACAAAATGGCAGCCATGCTGGTAGCCCTGGCAGCCCTGTGCGCTGTTTGAGGGATGTGGAAGGGGAGGGGGGGGGGAAACATCCACTGCTCTCCTCTTCCTCCTCCTCCTTCGCCACCACCTCCGTCGGTGATGGTGTTTGACGGCTTCTCGCGCGGATCGAGTCCGTGGACGTAGGATACTGACGGCTGGCTTCGTGCCAGATGCCGTGCGTTGTTTTTTTATTTAAAAGCGACTGAAGTTGCCATAGAAACGCTAAGACCCCACACCTACACACACATACGCACACGCACACTATGCGTGTCACACCTGACAGTGAGCGAGCGTCTCCCCCGGTTCACGCGCCCCCCTCCTCCTCGTCAGTCCGTATGTAGCGCGTTACTTAAACGTTACTTAAATGATACGCGGATACACTCGTGCGAACAAAACCCGATTTTGATCCAAAACCGGTTTCCCGAGGCGAGACGCGGAGGAAGGAGGGCGAAACCCGGACACCGGGTGTTTTTTCCGGGTTGGGTCCGTCCGTCCGTCCCCGCATCGGGTCCGTGGCGCGACGTTGCGTTTATTTATCTGCCGGACTTATCCGCGTTGTCAGGTCTTGTCACAGCGGAGGTGATTGATTTATGATTATTGACCCCTTATGCGCCCCCCCCCCCACCGGTAGCCCCTCATCCACCTCCCCGTAATGTGGTGGTAGCGCAAACAAAAACAGTGTTGCTTTAACGCAGTTCAACGCAACACATGGGCTGCGGTCATTATAGCATACTTCTCATTCCGCCCCTGCTGTGTGTGTAAAAATAATAAAATACAAAATAAAATAATGACCCACCCAATGCCCTGTTGTCGTTGACGCATGCTTTCTGTTTTCTTTTTTGCGGCCAGGAAATAATACATTTCTACATCCCCCCCCCCCCGTTTTGTTATCAGGTTTGGGTTTGGGTTTTTTCGCCATGCATCGGACCACCAGGATAAAGATCACGGAGCTAAACCCTCACCTCATGTGCGTCCTGTGCGGCGGCTACTTCATAGACGCGACCACCATCATCGAGTGCCTCCATTCATGTAAGGACATCTGCACCTCTCACCCACCCTGTAACCTGCATGTCACACCGTGTTAAAAGGAGGACAAAATCTGAAGTACCTAGTTGTAAACTTTATTACGCTATTATTATTGTAGTGTATATAATTGCAAGCAAAAAACTTACTAAAATTGGGTGTAACGTCATCATTTACTTCACAGTACTTTGCACTATTTATGCATGTTTTCTAAGGAAACCTGGTTGGTGTTTGTTTCAGTCTGCAAGATGTGCATTGTGCGGTACCTGGAGACCAGCAAATATTGTCCCATCTGTGATGTACAAGTGCACAAAACTAAACCTCTTCTCAACATACGGTGAGAATACAGCCGTTTCTTTACCTTCAATAGAGTTGGATAATGGTTATTTTTTACGTATGCCTTTTTTTATACATACTCTTGGTACAATTGAGTAGCATTCAGTTGATGCTACTTGTTGTTTCGTTGTGTCTTAATATATTGTACAGAAGTGGCTCCAATTTTTTTATTTGTTGTCCCCTTTTCCCCTCTTATCCACATTCCACTTGGGGGCTCATTTGATTAGTTCTAGTTTGTATGGATCAGAATTGGTCAAAGAGAGTCCATTGTAAGACGTGTCTGTGGCAAATTTGAAACTTATCAAAAATTTCACACCAGGAGAGGCAAACAGAGGCTCATTATTTCTTTGAGATGACATGTCAACCTTATGCCTCCTATCTCTGATATGAGTCTTATATTTGTAGATAGCCAAAATGCTGTGTGAAGCCTTTCTCACAACCATAACCTGGAATTAATGTCTCTCTCACTCTTTAAGGTCTGACAAAACGCTGCAGGACATTGTCTACAAGCTGGTCCCAGGCCTCTTCAAAAGTAAGAGGAACAACACTGCTGCAGACTAGGATAGTGGACTGGAATTGGTGAAATTAATTACATTTTTCCATTAGCAAATGGACCCCAAACAAAATCTCACTTGCGGTCATATATACCCATAATGGGTTAAATACCTTTTTTTTTTAAAGAACTTTGTGGGCCACCCAAAACACAATGGGTTGTTTGTTCTTGTGGAAACGTTATACTGTGAATGAATGTTAATGACAAATTGGACAAAAAAGGTTCACCACAACATGGCAGGGAAGGGCACATGTGAACGTATTGAACCAAATTGAACTGGTTTCGACCAAATTCAATTTCTATTTTGCCCAATTGGGTTTGGTGTACCCACTGAATGTGAGCAGAGCTGTTTTAATGACTGGTTTGGCTTTTTTTCTTCTCTGTAGACGAGATGAAGCGGAGGAGAGATTTCTATGCGGCGCACCCCTCTGTAGATGGTGCGTAATGACGTCTGTGTGTATGAGAAATGTTGTATTTAAAGCTTGTGTATCAAGTAGGCAAACTGTAAATGGAGAGCATATGGTTGAAATATAAGTCAACCAATCATACAAAGTGTTTTGGGATGTTCTTTACCAACACTGGCTTAATCAACTCCAGTTTGAATGTATACATGTTGGTTGCTGTTGTGGTTGTCTTATTGTGTGTGTGTGTTTTTATAATACAGCTTCAAATGGGTCGAACGAGGACCGCGGAGAGGTGGCGGATGAAGACAAGCGAATCATCACAGATGATGAGATCATCAGTCTGTCCATTGAGTTCTTTGACCAGAACAGGTATGATCCTTGGTTCATTTGAAGAAACATCACACGGAAGTGGAACAAAAAGGAGAACAAGCGGTTCGGGATGTGTTGTCGGGGAGCTTTTACCAGAAGATTACACCACGTTGAGAGTTATGAAGTCTGTCACTGGAAACCACAGATAAAGAAGAATGTTATGGATTTTTGTCAAAGTGCTAACTTGTTAGTTACACCACTGAAACACTAAATGATTTGCTGAAGTTCAAGCAAAGAATAGCTTTGCTTCATTTTACATTACATTCTCAGTGTCAAACCAGCTCAATTGAATAAACGTGTATGTCCTGGATAACCCTGACAGAAACACACTCAATGTTTTCTTAATTTTATTAAAATATTTGTACAGAAATAATTAATTACTCAAAATGTTGTCATTACTCAAAAGTTATTAATGAAAAATATATTCTCTAATCAATAATGTGTAATGAAAAGGTGAGCTCAACACTTGACATTATTTTGTGCATTTCCCCTTTCTTTGCTTTAGGGTTAAACTTGGTGTCATACCAGACCTCAAGCAGCCTAAAGACCAGGTATATATTTTTGTTTTCATGGTGTATGTAACCTATATGTATTTTACATTTTATCTTCATGTTAGCCATTCATTCATAATAACAGATCATCCTAGAGAAAAAAGCTAACGTAATTATATTTGGTGTAAGATGGACCAAATCTCACACCTGAAATCTACATGCATTTTTTTTTTAAATGTCTCCATAGTTTTTTGTTGCTTAAAAAAAATAAAATGTAATTTAAATATGTTCAACTGCAGGTGGCTAACAAGAGGTATCTACAGTGTCCAGCAGCCATGACAGTCATGCATTTAAGGAAGTTCTTGCGCAGTAAAATGGATATCCCAAACATCTACCAGGTAAAATATGTAGGACTGCGAGGACTTCCTAATAAAGACTTCCCTATCCCCTTTCTCAACATGTCAAGTGCAGCCTATCCATGGTTGCTTTGTAGAGACAGTGTTAACTTCTTTACTCAAAGTTGCATTATTCATGTCTGTATTTTTGTGTTGTTTTTTTTTAGGTTGAAGTCATGTATGAAGATGAACCACTAAAAGATTACTACACACTAATGGATATAGCCTATATCTACACTTGGAGACGGGTAAGGGTGTTTCCTCCTGAACTAGGACTTTGTGGATATAGTTTAACGTGAACAAATCGAGTCTAAAAAATGACTGTATACAATAAATAAAAAACATTAAAAACGACCTCCTCTATAAACAATTTCAAACAAATAGGGTCTCATTTATGTTGGTGTTGGTAACACTATAGGCCTACCTAATATTAATTAGGACTAGGCCCAAAACAGTGTGTTAATCACCAACTAAATGAAGCATTATTATTTTGTACTTTTATAGCCTACATGTGGTTGACATAAGATCCGAAGCTGAACTTTGAATGGACAGTAGCCTATGCCTGTTTAGGTTTGGAAGTAGGATAGGTGTTATTAGCCTAAACGTTGGTGATATAACGAATGAAATGCATGTCCATGACTAGTGATGAATACCATGGGGTTTACAAAATACAAACAGACTCTTCTCTTTCTTTGACAATTATTTTATCTTGGGGGGGGGGGGGGGGTAGCAGCAGCCTAATAATTCATTCATTAGTTATTTAATTTAACAGCCCATTAAATGCTTTTAAATTGCAAATCCACTTAAGTGCCTGGACCTGGATTCATTATCACCTTACTTTTGTGGTTATAATTTTTTCCTTTTCTTTTTCCAAGTTCATTCAGTTGTTGAACGTTTGCCTATTAGGCCTACGTCGTTTTACTTGGGTCAAAAGACTTCCCTTTATTAATAACGTTCATATTTCTAACATGTATTTTAACTCATTGTATTGCTTTTATCACTTACCCTTAAAAAAATAAAGAATGGCCCGTTGCCCTTGAAGTACCGAGTCAGACCCAGCTGCAAGAAGATGAAGATGAGCCCCACGCAGCCGGAGGCCCCCAGCAGCACCGGCAGATCCGGCCCGGAGAGCGACTCCGCCAGCGACAAGGCCTGCAGCCCCGCCGGCGTCCCCTCCACGTCCTCCTCGCTGCCCAGCCCCAGTACGCCTGCGCAGTCGCCGCACCCACAGTTCGCCGCCCCCCCCACAAACAACGTCAACATTAACAGCAGCAACATCAGCAGCAACATCAGCAGCAGCCACCAACAACAACAACAACAACAACAACAACAACAACAACAACACCACCACCACCACACGGGGACTCCCAGTTTAACCCCGGGTCGGCCCTTTCCGTTTGGCAGCAAATCACGGAAGGTGTCCGTGAACGGGTCGTCCGGATGAGCGGTAGGCCTACCGGCAGAACCGCAGGGTGGGCCGCCGGACCCGCTCAGACCCGCTCAGCTCACCTGTTTTTAATGCCAACGTGTTTTTTCATTTTTTATTTTTTTTCTCCATTGTGTAGTCTCTCTTTCTTATCACTCTCGCCGTCTCTCATTGCCGTTGTTGTTGTTGTTGTTGTTGTTGTTGTTGTTGTTCTTATAAAAAAAAAGAAAAAGAAAATTATTATTGTAATGGGGAACGGAAGTTTAATGTAGAAAAATGAAGCATTTCATAAGAAGGAGCGTGGTGGCGAGTTACGGGCCTATTCCTGTTTTGAATGGAGGATATCCCTGGGAAATTGTTTTTTGTTTTTTTGTGTCAAAGTGTAGACATAAACGGCGTTTAACATGTAGGCCTGTAGGCCTATATAACTATTTCTCCCTGAAGCTACATTTTATTTTACAGATGTGACTGATGGTTGTCTTTTTTTTTCGTTTTTTTTTATTACGGTTGATTTTCCTTTTCTTGTTTGTTGTCGAAGTCAAACATATTGATATGACTATTTGAGGTGTGCCGGGTTAACCTATTTGATAATGTCAGTTAAGCATGCCTAGCCTAACACTTTTTTTCTTCCAAGAAAAATATATATATCAGAACGGTTAGTCTATATGCGTGTCTCCACCCTTCTTCCCCGCCCCCCCCCCCCCCCCCCCCCCCCCCCCCCTCCCCCACCTCTCAACTCTCACCACCATCGTGTAAAATAAAAAAATTATTAACATAACGGTTTTTCTATATGGGGTTCTCCACCCTACTTCCCCCCCCCCCCCCCCCCCCCCAGCCTAAAATTGACATTTTTTTATAATCTATATATTTTTTAGAAAATGAAATGAAAGACTAGCCTTTTGGGAGAGCTTTTGGTTAACAGGCTGGTGGTTTACTGGTCTGTGCAGGAGGAAAAAACTTTGCCTTTTTACTGGAAGCGGACACGTCTAGTCTACTCGTAGCTGCAGCTGAGTCCCAACGCTTTGATCCGCCTCTTTTAAAATGTCCTACGCGGTTTTAGAAAAATGTCTTTTGTAAATATAAAAAAAATGCATATTTAATCATGATCGACGATTTCTTTTTTTTCTGTTCCATTTATTCCGTGGGAATGACAGGCTCTTACACGAATAAGCACCTCACCTGCATTTCATGCTCAATGACTGTTTTGATGTCTCCTGTGTTTTTCTCCGTATTTGTATCGCTTGATTGTATGGACAACTATTGTATTGTTACTGTTGCACAGTATAAAAACATCTAAATAAAAACATTTTACACTTGTAAACGTGGTTGGTGCACGTGTCTGCAGACTTGGCCGCTGAGCAGACCTGTTTCGCCCCGCAGGACAGCCTATCCCGGTTCATCAAACCGACAACCCGCAAAAGGAAAGTCCCCAAAACGGCAGGTTGCGTCAGCATTTATTTAATTAAATCCTAAATCATGCTGTTGAAAACCATCGGGCCTAATGTGGATAATCACATCTCAGACGCGGTTAATTCAGTTGAAAGCCAAAGCGACTTTAATATAGGCTATAGGTCTCTCTCTCTTTATATAGCCTATAGGCCTATAATTAGCAAAGAGTAGACATTTGAATATTGATAGGCTATAAAAACATTATAGGCATACAATACTCATGTTTTAGCCTTAACATTCACATTATAGATGAATAGACGAGTCCCTATTTAATATTGGCCTTAACACGACTTTTCTGTTTATCACGTGGATATTCTTGGGCCTGTTACAAATAGCCTATAGGCCTATCTCACATGATATTTCACTGGGCGGTTGAGGCGAACAAGAGAATTGAGGCAGCTCAATGGTCGGTAACCGTTTTTTAAAGCGATTTAGCCTTTGATCTAGGCCTAGATGAAAGGAAACAAACAAATAGGCTAATAATAATATCTCTTCAGTTTAGTTGCCGAATTTTTAAATAATTTTCCTTTTCACGCAATGAAATGCAGCTTGTGATATCCCATTTTCATTATCTGCATATTAATCAATAGCCTAACAAAATAATAAATATAGGCCCAATAATAGCCTACTCGTTAATAATAGTAATAATAATAATAATTGTGACTATTATTAGGTTACCATTATTATTAGACTTTTTTGTTGTTTTATATAGGCCTATAAGCTATGTTTTATGCATATGTAGCCTATGTATTATAATGATTAGATTTATTATTTAATTGTTTGTGTAGCTACATTGTTAGCCCATTTTTAACGTGTAAAACACACACCCACACCCACACACAGGGAGAAAATGGGAAGAAATGGTTGATAACGCGTCAACTGAGATTTGCCGTTCCTTAGAAAATGTAATAATTTCCCTGATACATTTTTCTATTCGTGTCAAGGTGAACTCTTTAGGCCAGTGTAGCCAGAAGAGTGTGGTCTCTCTGCAGGTGAGGACGCAAGCTGCCCTGCGGTCCAGCCTCCAACAGGTAAACACGTGGATATACGCTTGACATAACGACATCAACATACGGCTGTTACGAAGTGTGTTTTACTTCATAAAATGAAACCTGGCAAAGTAAGTTTAAAACGTATATCGACCACTTCTAGCCTATCGCTTCTACATTATACAGCCTGATTTGCAGAGTAGACCGCCTAAACCGCGTGTCTGAGGTCGCTAAACTAAATTAAATTAATTTAAAATTAAATTAATTTAAATAATGAGAGATTGACGCACACTGCATACATCTCATTGTAAGGTATAGTCTGTGGGGATAATTCATGATAATGATATAGCCTACTTTATTAATCCCATGGGGAAATTCATTCTCTGCATTGAACCCATCCTGTAGGCTATAAGAGAACCACCTCCAGATGTAGGCTGGGTAAAACCACATAGGACTATAACCCCACACTGGAAGTGTGTTTTCAGATGGCTGTAAACGAGCCTGTTTATTAGATTAGGCCTATAAAGGGTTTGTGTTGTTGTGTGCCCATAAGACACCCCGTGGAGGGCGTTGGTAGGCCTAATTTAATGTAACAGCCCATTAAAGGCTTTTAAATTGCAAATCCCTGAACCTGGATTCATTATCACCTTACTTTTGTGGTTGTCATTTTTCCTTTCCTTTTTCTAAGTGTATTCAGTTGTTGAACGTTTGCCTATTAGGCCTACGTCGTTTTACATATTTCTAACATTTCTTTTTAACTCATGTTTTTTTAGGCTATGAATGAATGCTTGATTGTATACGGTAGCTATATAAAGAATATCTTGAACTTGCTGTATTTAATAAGGTGTTAGTCAAGATAAAAGTGGATTGATCACATTTATTGTGACTCCTTTTTACTACTAGAAAATGTTAGGCTGCGGGTTTTTATAAAATTATAGGCTATAGGCTATAGGCCTACGTTATTTTTAATTACGCTTTAATTCTCAGCCTCACTTCTAAGTCGCTTTGGATAAAATCGTCTGCTAAATCACTCTGCTAGGCTAAATATAGCCTAAATATTTGTTTTTGTGATACAACAAGTAGGCCTAAATTAGTATGATACAAATTATTAATGAACATGTCGCAAGTGTTAATTTAGGCGACTAAATCAAAGCTAATTTTTCGGTTAAATTTTCAGTGGGAAACGTACTGTTTGTTTAAATAAGCTGGTATAACGTATGTAGCTTGTAATCAATTCAAGACTTGTTAAATTGACATTTTTTTACTGAATGATGCGTAAATTACTCCCCCTGGTGGTCATTTTGTGTTTTGTTTTGTCTTTCCATACAGGCTACACTTTGTTTTGTAAAATGAGATATAGCATAATAAAGGCCTATCAACATAAATAATGCATCAAATGTGGCGAAGCTTACTTGTATTGTATTTTTAAAAAGCAAATTCAGACCTCAAACCACAAAAAAACAGGCCTTCCTTCATGTCCAGGCGGTGCATGTGTCTGTACGGTGCATGTGTCTGTACTGTCAGTTTTACTGAAGACTGGACGGAGATTTAAGGCAGTGGACGCGAACCAGCAGTGCAAGATGAGGTAAGGCAACGCTGACTGGTGATACTGTTTGTTTGGTACAACTTATGAACGAGTGATGGACGGCCATCACTCGTTTCCAACGCTGGGCTGCACACGTCGCGCTGCGTACATTGAAAATATGCTGCTTTTTGTGCCACAACGCATTCGGTAAACTACACGGATGTAGTTATGTTCAAAAACAACGCTTTGGGTCATTTCATTAATGTACAAAAACGCTATTACTGAATAATAAGCCCTAATAATGGCCAACATGTCACGTGGCCTAAAACATAAATTAATAAAAAAAAGTTTCTTAAAGGTGCTGTAGGTAAGATTTACGAGATAATTTGAGTGTAGGCCAAATTGGTTAGAAATGCCCAAACCATCTGTCAGCTATTAATAGTGGGTGAAATGCTCACACCTTCTGCTTAACATCATTTTGATTTTATAGCTCCCTGCTCATTTCTGGCCAATCAACACCAATCATCTCTTCCCTGATTGGTTTGGGGAATCCATATTGCCTGTCAATCACAGTGAAAGCAACACTTCCCAATAGCTGAGAAACGTGTGTCAATATAGACTTATTATTTGAAATTGTAATTTAATGAGTACAATTTGGTGTGTATTTATGCTGTTGACAGCTGACTTGTTAGCTAACACCGCTGCACATCAACCAGTGTTGCGTTTTTTACAAGCTTGTAGCCTATGTTTCCGTTTGTGTGCAGAAAATGGTTCCTTTCAGACTAAAATTGAACTCATCGTGGTTCATTCAGAAACAATACAACCTCTAATCTTCACATTACTGAAGGATTGCACACCACAGTAAGTTAGATTACTCTATAGGCTATAGTAAAATGTATTTTGTCATGATGAACAAATATAGTTGTTGTATTGTTTTGTATTTTTGGATAGAATTCCCAAATTCCAGTATAGTTGCTCATGTCGTTCTAATATTCAATACATTTGATCTTGCAGGCCATGGATAAATCTAACCCACTCATGTATTCCTCAGTGAGGGACAAGCTGGCCAGATTGTACATGGTACTAGTCTGGTTCCTTACCAAGGCTGGGCTGAACCCCAGCGTGTGATTCTTCACAAAAAGGAAGTGGCAGCTGCTTAACAAACCGGGTTGAATCTCCCATGTTTCAATACACAATTCTTTAGCATAGGATTAGTATTAGTATTAATACCTGGATCTGTTGTGAAGCTACAGTAGTCGGATTGCACTTAGCTACCTCTTTCATTTA
Source organism: Merluccius productus (assembly GCA_027122695.1). Classification (NCBI taxonomy): domain Eukaryota; kingdom Metazoa; phylum Chordata; class Actinopteri; order Gadiformes; family Merlucciidae; genus Merluccius; species Merluccius productus. The sequence goes on from JAOPJI010000098.1 coordinate 8,986,778, forward strand.
GTATGTCGGATGGCATCCATATATTTATAATATTCTAGGAAAATATTCTTATTTGATGGTGAGGATACTTGATACTGGTGATAAATACTTTTAACCAGTACATCATCAATATTTATACATTTATTCATTAGATAGCCTACATTTCCTACATACTTTTTCATACATTTTTACTTGTTCTTATACTGTCACAGTTGGAATAGTAAGCAAATGTGTTTCTACATTTTTCCTTGGTTTTACCAGGCATACCATAACTATAAAATCGATATTATCAAGTAATATCGCGGCATAACTTCTCAATGTGACAACTCAAGAAAATTAAGCTAACTGTTCCTATCCTAGTTAAGAATAAAATCAAAAAGAAATGTAACATCGTAGTTTTCAAGAATCCATGTAATCTTACGTTTTTTCATAAGAAGAAAGATACATACATCCTTAAGATATCCTTTTGGTGAATAGCAGTCTTTTTTAAACTTTCTTCATAATCCCAAATTTTAAGAGAAAGATTTTTGTTCGATACTTTTGTGAATCCGCTCCCTGGTGAACCTGACACGACTGATGGTGACAGAGGCTGGCAATGAGGGCCAAGTCTGCCCTATGTAACGACCCCTCACCTGGAGTTCATTGGCCAGGTGACTTTTATTACAGTATGAGCCCAGATGTTTCATATTGGCACCACCATACCAGGCTTCTTGTGCCCCCTAATGGACTCTGGTGGCTTCCACAGCAACCAGGTACAGATGACCGTGGACAGCAGTGGTGTCAGTGAGTCCTATGAGGCACCACAAGACAATGCATGCAGTCCCAAGCATCTCACTTAATCGGAGAAGACGACATTTGACCACATTATTTCCCATCGCTCCAACAGCTTGGCTCATATGGTCAACAAAAGTTAGGCCTACATTCTCTCTCTTACGTTTGTTAATGGTTAAGGTGATAGTTAACATTTAAGATCTGTCATTTACACGTTTAAGATTGCATCATGCATTAATAAACAAGTTGGCACACCCAAATTCCCACTGGTTCTAATATCTACATGTAATGAGGGCTGATATAGATTACACTTAAAGTGTACCTCTGCTAAACCTAAATATGTGGCGATGGGTGATTATGATATCAGATGATGTCTCACTATCCCCACCCACATCCCATAGGCCCAAACCGTAACAGAAGCAATCTGGATAACTATGTAAACAGGAAACATCCTGTAAGCAAAGGGAAATACAACATGATCATGACATGGCAGAATAGATAATCTGATTAATACATTAATTGAATTTGTACTTGGCGACCAATGAGCTTCTCCTCTCCATTCATCTTCAGCTTGAGAGTAGGAAAAACAGATAGGGAGGCATTTGTTTTATTCCACTATCTATGTAAAGGTGTTTGAGGTAAAAAATACAATTGCTGCACGATAATATTAGTCTTCCATTGATGTAGTTACAATAGCCTACATCAAAGGCATTCAGATCTAATCAATCATTCTATCTAAAATAAAGGAACAATAAATATATAAAACAATTGATAATATTGCCTTTATTTTACAAATTCAAATATATTTATTTCAATAAAATGGTAAACTGTGTGTGTGTGTGTGTGTGTGTGTGTGTGTGTGTGTGTGTGTGTGTGTGTGTGTGTGTGTGTGTGTGTGT
>JAOPJI010000098.1:9008182-9020195 GCA_027122695.1 Merluccius productus
CTCTCTCTCTCTCTCTCTCTCTCTCTCTCTCTCTCTCTCTCTCTCTCTCTCTCTCTCTCTCTCTCTCTGTGTGAGGAGGGGAGGGAAGTAAAAGGCACACAAAAGAGAAGAGAGAGAAAAAAAACCTGTAAGTCTTACATAACACACTCCCACCATACATACTACACTCCTCTGCTCTCGACTCCAGCACCAGTGTATAATCCCGAGGCACCGCGCGCGTGTGCGTGCGTGCGTGCGTGTGTGTGTGTGTGTCTACAGGCTGCTGTGTCACCGCCTATGGGGTTTTATTATGGGTTGTGCAACGTGTCCCTCCCCCAGTAGTTTGTATGGAGACTCTTCCCCTCTTGCTGGGAACCTCCAAGCCAGATGTTGCAAAAGCAAGCAACTTTTCTGTACTTTTCCCCCCCTTTTTACACAACAGCACCATGGCACCCCTTCCATATCTCACAAAGATAGTCCCCTTTTTTTAATAGGACTTTAACGTGCGTCTCTTTCTGTGCTTTTTTTTTTTGGCCACACCTGCCTGCTGCCTCTCGTTTTTCAGAGCGCGTCCTGCGAGGAAGAACCGTACACGCACGGAGTTGCAGCAACAATAATAATAATAATAATAAATAATAATAATAACAATAATAATAATAAAAACCAAAACTTTGGCCTCTTACTGCTGCATCTCGTTTTTTGTTTTTTTTGGTTCGGAATCAGAGCGCGCCATGCGAGGAAGAACCGTACACGCACAGAGTTGCAGCAACAACAATAATAATTAATAATAACAATATTAACTCATTAAAAACAAAAAACAAAAAAAACGTTGTCCTCTTACCGCCTTCAGCTCCTCAGCTATCTGCACGGCTCGCTGCACCATCGGCCCGCGGACCGCGTACTCCACCCGCCTCACGTTCTGGTTCATGGTGTCCAAAGTGAGCACCTTCCCGCAACGGGGGCCCCCGCCATTCACTGCTTTCTCCGACATGTTTTCCTCTCTCTCTCTCTCTGCCTGTACCTGACATGAAAGCAACGACAACGACAACAACAACAACTTAATGAAACACAGGAGAAAGAAGCAAATGGCTGCGGTGCTCACACGAGGGAGAGCTGCGGGTGCGGAGATAAGAGAGCTGGGTGTTGAGTCCTCACCAGTCTGCTGCCACTGCCAGTTTCGGCTGCGGGTGAAGTGTGTGTGTGTGTCTTTCTCAGCTGTCTTTGGGACGTGTGTGTGTGTGTGTTCCTGTTTTCTTCCCCCTCTTTTGAGCTCTTAAGACTCAACGTTGAGCTCAACGCCTCCCCCTGGCAAACAATATATCGGAGCTGCTTCAACGTGTCACTGATTACTCCCCCACTGTACTATTATACCAGATATCCAGCAGATAGGCCTGCATTGGACTCAATGAGATTGTTGGTTTACATCCTATTTATAATACATCCTTTTTTAATTAAATTATTATTGTTTTTGTGGCTTCTTGCAACTTCTTCTCGTGGGGATATGGTGGTCCTCAGTGGTGCATTGAGGCTGCAGCAGTAACCCACTACAGTAATAGCCCTCATGTGGCTTTTAATGGTTTTTAAACCAATTTTTTTTTGTGGCCAAGTGGAAGTACCCACATTGCTTGGGGTTTGTTTGTTTTTGTGTTTTCCCCCCCCCCCCCCCATCATCATCATCATCATCATCATCAGCTGTAACCCTAGACCAGCCATATTTACACCAGAGGTATTAAGACCCAGTGGTGCCGTATAAGGACACACAGCCACACGGCAGCCCAGGGGTCTTCACAATAAAACCACCCCAAAATATAGTACAACTTTAATTAAAACATATATTTTCTATTTTTCTAAGTATAGTGTGTTAACATAATCTAACGTTTTGGGGGTATAAGTGGTTTTAAGCGTTCAACAGTGCAAGCTATAGGCCTAATGCAGAAGGCCTACTACCCAATAGCACCATGATTACAGTAGTGTTGTATAGTTGTTGAAGTCCAGCTGTTATCACCTTATCACCTAGTAAACTTATAATATACCCTAATAAAAAAGTAATACATTAACGGACTGGCAAACAGCAGGCGAAAATAAATGTTTGCCCCCCCCCCCCCATCCAATCGCCACTAATGCTTTTAATAACTATTCCATATACATGTATACGCTTTTACATGAGTAACGTAGGCTATAGGATTTACGTTTTGGAAAAAAAAAGAGCTTAATTTATTTTATTTTTTTCAATTTGAAAACTGGCAAATAAATACACCCATTACAAAACAATGACATTAATTCACCAGTCGAAGGGAGGGCATGCCGTGCTCCGGGGCACCTCGGAAACGGGTGTGGTCAAGGGAGAGAGTGAAACTACAAAGACCCCACAAGTCATTGAACCCCATTTCAGTTGCTGTCAAGAGGCCACAGCCCCCCCCCCCCCAATTGAATAGACCCCCAATGATTTGCACGGCTACAGTGGTTGCTCTTACACCAATTAGTACTTTAAATAAACCCTTTCCACAGAGGCTTCGCTCATAAAAACGTATTATGGGTCTGCTACTTGTATGTACCGTGGTACAGGTCGTTGCCATAGCCGTTGCCATGGGAGATACACGTATCCGAGTGACCCCTGTGTTTGTCCTACGATGATGACACCTCTGTGAAACGGGTCGTGATCCTTCATTCTTTTACATTGCACATTATTATTTTGGTCGCGCTCCCCCCCCCGATTGCGCTCTCAAATCGAAAGCAATTCACCCGGGTGTAAATCATGCCATCGCTTGGTGGTACACAAGATCAAGATCAGTGTCGCATAAAAAATACAAAATCATTTGATGAAAAGGCATACATATACATATTTGATATCTTAATACATGAGTATGAATCCATAGGAAGCCAAACATCTTGGACATCAGTTTGAGATGGTAACAGGGCATCAAGCGCCACGCCACCCACATTATTACATGAGTGACTTGGATTATCCCACTGCACACTCAAACCTTTCAGCAGGGATCCGATCCAAACCCAATGATTATCAATTGTAATATAAACCTCCAAAAAAGGCACTAGTATTCTCAAAATATGGACTTTGACTTCATATAATCGTTTTAAATAAATCATAATAGAATCAAGACAAGACAGATATCTCACAAAGAACAGGCAGTATTTGTGCTGTGCACACAGCAATATATTAGAAAGAATAAATAATAATTTGGTTCCATTTAGAGACAAATTAAATAGAAATATAGAAAGACTTTTAAGACATTTTTTCTTAGTGCACTGAAACAAATAAATTGGTACATTGTCAGTCGGAACACTGACATTTCGATAAGACATTTCTTGACACTGGGCAGGCGATTGCTTACGTATTTGAGTAAATGCAAATTCAGAAATCCCGTCCTCCATGCAAATTACTCAGCGGCCTCTCAAACAGAGCAGCTCTACAATGGGTTCCAGTCATAATCACAACACAAGGTCCAAATTTGAAACGAGAACAAATCCCGATTAAGGTGACTTACATTGCCAATGTTGATTTGTAGTTTTAACGTAATGACCGGCCAGTATTGAACAGTTACTGAGGAAGAAAATAATGCCAAGGTGTATAAATAAGACCAACGAAAGCAGGTCACACTAGATGAGGCGGATAACACTGCAGATTGTACTTCTCATCTCGGCCACTAGGCGGGCCCCTAACGTTACAATATGAAGTTGTCACGGTCGGGATCCCCTTATTAGCCAGGCTGCTGCCTAATGCGTGGACTGGCGTAGACTCTTCTGATCAGTGGACCGGTGCACATGGTGTTATGTTTGACATGATCGACAGCCATGACGAAACAACAACAACAACATCTAATAATTACATTCTCACCATTCTTTTCTTGGGAGCGTCGGCCAAAACTGTCATGGCCCCAAACTAGAAAAACAAAACAAAAAGACCCTCTAGAAAACAAACTCCAGATGAATCCTTAAAGGCAATGTTCGCCAGGATAATGTTTTGCCACACGGCTGAAGCGTGAAGTGTGTGTGTGTGTGTGTGTGTTTAATGTGTATGTGTTACACATATGCGGCCGTTGTCTACATGAGTCTACAGCAGGGCTCCTTAGCGGTGGACTGCTCCTCCTCGGGGGCCCGGAGCTTCAGCAGAGGAGGGTCGCCGCTGGCAGGGGTGAAGAACACTTGGCTCGACGTGGACACCACCGCCGCCCCCGTCGTCGTGGTCGTGGTCGTCGTCTCCTCGTCCCCGGGGGGCGCGCTACGGACCGCCTCCCCCTGCCCTGGCACCCGGGATCGCGTCCCGTCGGGAGCGTCGCCGGCATCCTCGTCGCCCCCCCCGGGGGGTTCCTCCTCCACCGGAGGGGGCAGGGGGGGCGCGGGCGCCGGGTACTTGTTGAGCTTGGCGGCGGCACGCTGGCGCTTGAGGTCGGCCAGGGTTTGGTGGGACTTCTCGCGGGTCATGCTGTTGCCGTTGGCTCCCGCCTCGCCGGCCCCTGCGTCCGCGCCGGCAGCGGCGGTGGGCGTAGGGGGGCTGAGCTCGTAGGAGGCGCTGCGGTCCATGCGACCGCCGCCGCTCCACTGCTCCCCGGGGACCGTGGCGGCCGGGGACTCGGGTGTGCCGCCGTTCTCCAGGCCGGACGACGGCTCCTCTTGCTGCTGCTGCTCGGCCGAGTCTCCGTTCTGCAGGTGGGCCGTGGCACCGCCGCCGCCCCCCTTAGAAGACATGGCAGAGAGCTGGTCAAAAAGGTTTCTGAGGATAAACGGCGATCCCTCCCATCCCTCCCTCACATCCCTCCCTCCCTCCATCTCGCCACTGTTACCATGGCAGTGTGCTGGTTGAGCTCGTTGTCCGTCTGCTTGTCGTCGTCGTCGTCGGGGGGCTCAGACTGCCGGCCCCGCCAGACCATGGCCTCCTTGTGGTGCTCCCGGCGGTACAGGCTGGAGCGCTCGTTCACGCTGACGCGCCGCACCACCTTCCTGCGGCCGCCAGAGATGGGCGTGGGTTATGCTCGGGTATTTTCATTTATAAAACGGATAGTTCTGGTCCTTGATTCCGATTGACTCAAAGCCGCTGTAAAGTACCCTATAAAACACACACCTGTGACCGCATAACAATTTTATTTTTAGTATTATTGCGCCTGTACGTTAAAGCCTGTATGCTAGACTGTGTTGCTTGGCAACCATTTGGCTGTCTTGAGGAACGATATTGCTTGGCGGAAGAATGACGATTTGGTTTCAATAAATGATCGTATTTTATGTTGCCGTGTGTATATTTTTGTGAAATCTTAGGTAGTCTCTCGTAACCGTTTTAGTAACTGTTTTATAAAAGCAATAAACCACGAGAGGAGGTGGTTTACAGTCCCTAGCCGTCTCACTGTAAACCACGGCCTCTCGTGGTTTATTGCTTCATTTGACCTCCAGTGTCCTTGGATGCTTTTGGTGTCGTGTGAGTGCAATCGTGTTAGTGCAAGTAGATCAGCTGGTGAAAGGTAAATGCTTAACTGGAACAACTAACGTTGCCTCATCCGATTCCTTAAACTTGTTCCTTATCGAGGTGTTTGACCTCATCAGGCACAGCCTCATCAAGAGCAGTAGAAAATGTTGAAGTCATATCACGGTTTGTAAACCAAAACCTGTGAGGCTGAAACCAGTCCAACTCCAGTTTTCTACTTCACTGCTCCATATTATCAGAGAACAGCTAAATGTCGGCCTAACGCCAAACCAACTGTTGTTCTAAAAATCGAATCGCACAGACCGCAGCGCCATACAAAACTCAGGACATTGTAACAGTGGGAACAACGCACAGCAGTAATAATATAAAAATGTGACACCTGATCTTATTTTGATTTGTTTTTATGTGTTACAATGTATCTGTTTAAAATTACTGTTAATTTAGCAAACATGTCTTATTTTCATTATATTTTCATTTTCTTTTTTTCTATTTGTTCCTGTTTTAACGTGTCTGTATGAATATTATGTGGTGTTTTGGTTTGGTCTAAAAAACCCAAACCAAAACACCACCACCAGTGGTGGGCCATCAGTGTGCTCCGAGGGCGAGGCTCACCCTCGGCTGCCGGTGCTGGAGGCGCGTCTTTGCAGCGTGCCCTTGTGGCGGCCCTGGCTCTTCATGATGGCGTCGTGCTTGTGCTTCAGCTCCAGGATCTTGTCGCGCACCTCCTCGTCCACGCACACATCTGGGGAGAACACCGTGACACACGGTAACACAGGGTCTGGTTGCATGCTTGTGCTCCTTCACAATATCTTCCTTTGAAGGTATTGAGAGAGAGAAATAATACAATATATTTAAACTCAGGGCAAGTTAAGATTAAAGGTAATTCTGGACAAGTGTTATTATTTATCAAAAGCACAGCATAACAGCGTCATTCTGAGCGTCATCTTTTTAGGACATGGCAGCAACAACTACATAGTGGGCATAGAAAAATAGAGTCACACATAAGGGAACAAATGGCAAAGAAAACGGCAAAAATCACAAATAATAAAAAATGCTAGCAGCCGTTCCAGATAGATACACTTGGGATGGGAAAGATGGACAATGGGAATACGAGTATTAAATATTGTAACTGATTGTGAGCAGCCTAGTGAGCAGCTATGTTTATGGAAGTAGGAAGTATGGAAGGGAACTATTAAGTATTGAGGGAGTGGCTGTGGATGATCAGGTGCGTCTCGGTGGGTGCTCACCTAAGGGCGTCTCCTCCAGAACAGACTTGGTGTCGAGACTGGCCCCGTGGCCCACCAACAGCTCCACCATCTGGAGCTGGGACATTACAGACGGATGGGAGCCATCATCGGGTTGGTCAGATCAGCAAGAAAGCTATGTACGGTGTGACGGCCATAGGACTGCTCTTTACATTGTCAGTTCCATTGCTAAAGAGTAACTGGACAAATACCTTAAAGGCCCTGTGAAACAGAAGTCAGAGCGCCCTTTGATTCCGCATATTTACATATTCACGCTATTAAACACGAAGCTAGGGAAGGACTCGTCTCGGATATTGATTGGCGTTTACAGCAGCCAATAGTGCTGAATGTGCCACCAGATTGACCGTAGCTAGCAGCTCAACATGGAAAGCCATGGTGACAGCCTGCATCCCCACAATGTATAAAGGCCCCTGGGTGCAGGATGAGTCTTCAAACATTTGAAACCGTTTTACAGGAAGAGAAAGGACAGGGATTGTGAGGTGAAAATACTAATAGACATATATTTGGCATATAACACGAGATAAATGAACAATTAACACTAACAGTATTTTTCATTTCATGGGGCCTTTAAGACGAAAGACAGACTTTTTCTATAGCTCTTCTATACTTCTTCCAAGTATTCGCACAATCTTCAGGTGTGTTCTGATTTAAGCGTCAGTCACATTTACAAATCCGGTCCCCTCAGCCTAGTCTAGCGAAGTCTGCCTGTGGGCTAAACCGGTGGTGTGGCTGCAGGGCTCACCTGTCCCCAGCAGGCGGCAGCGTGCAGGGGCGTCCAGCCATCCAGATCCTTCACCTCCACTTGGGCCTTGTTCTCCAGCAGCAGCTCAGCCACAGACAGGTAGCCATTAGCGGACACGATGTGCAGCTGTGGACGGGGACCGTAAACACAGTGAGGGTTTTTCCAAAAATAGAAAAAGAAGCCAAACGTAACCCCACCCTCAATGCCTACAAAACAACCTCTGTGCCTCAAGTGTTTCCGAGCCAAATGACCTCAAGCCATCCTTTTAATCCACCTACACACAAATATTGGCAGAAAAGAGCATCATTTAAAAATGGGTTTTCTGTGTACAACTTCTCTGTAGATTTAGGACACACCTAGTCTCGCATAGCCAGACCTATCTCCACACTTCCTTTAGCGCTGTCCCAGCGCGGGAGAAAGGTCCGGCTGAACCCACCATCATTCTGGTATAGGGGTAAACAACACTCTGTCTTGTTTGTATTTCTTTAAACTAATCACAATCGTCTTCTCCGGCGAGAACTTGGCAATGGCGAGGCCAACCCTAATGGATAAATCCCCACAAAAGAAAACGCCAGCCAAAGACCTATGTCGACGATGTGATTTGCCATTTTCAGCGTGTAGGTTGCTAGCTCGGAGGTTGTTGGTGTTGTTTCACATAGCGACAGGGAAATAGTCGCCCAATGGCAGTCAGACTAGGACACACCTAACACTCCCTAGGGTGGTTAGCTTGCACTGCTAACCAAGCGAAACACCAGGCAACGCTCCGTACCCGATTGTAATCACATAACGGTCTAGTGTGGGAATCCGATGCAGTGGTTGACCAGTGCATCTTCTCATGGCTCACCACTGTGGCGCCACTGTCGTCTTGTGCGTTCAGGTCTGCTTTGCTCTGCACCAGAGCCTGAATGTCCTTCAGCATCGCCGTCTCCTTAGCGCCCCGGCACTCGTCTATACGCTCCTGGGTTATCCCTAGAGGCAGGCACACGCACACACACACACACACACATACGATATTAGACATGATGATCACGAACACAGTGATGTTTGTCTTCTTGTGTTAGCTAAATAACTTGAGGTCCTTGGGCATTCTCGCTATGTGGTTGTTCAAAAACCTTAAATCTCCTACTGCAACTACCACTACTACTACTACTATGATAAGATAAGATAAACCTTTATTAATCCCTGGAGGGAAATTCAGGTGTCATAGCAGCAATAGCAATGAGAATGAAACACAGGAGAGGTACAGGTAAGAGTAAGAGTACAGAACCAAATCAAGAAAATACAAATCAAAATATAAACATGATATACAACATACAAAATAAAGATAAAAGTAAAAACACTGAGCAGCTGGCCCTCGATATCTGCACTGGATCTCCGAAAGAGTGAATGAGTGAACATATGTACAGTATGCCAATAAATATAAATATGTACATATGTACAGTCTATAGGCTGTCTATCCATCTCTGTCCATCAATAGATATAAATGTACATATACGAATATAAGGGAATATATGAGTCCATGTGCAAGTGCGCCAGAGTCCATGCAGGATTCAGGAGTTAAGGGTCCAAAGTAAGTCACAGAGAGTGCAGGCCTTAAAGTTGTCATGTGGGGGTTGAGCCTTGGCTGTGGAGCCTGATGGCCACTAGCCCAAAGGACTGGCTGAGGCGCTATGTGGTGTGCCAAAGAGGGCGGAGTCTGTGGCTAAACGTGGTCCTCATCTTCACTACAACTACAACTACTAACCCTTTTCGGCCATAACTATTTCCAGGAGTTCCAGGGTGGCCTCGTCCTCACAGAGGTCATAGGGCATGTTGCCATCGGCATTGACAGCCAGCAGGTCGGCCCCTCTGGAAGCACATACACACACACACACACACACACACACACACACAGAGAAAACACAGGACATCATTAGCTTAACACAAACAGGATGACCCCATGTGACTCCATGCACTCTAAGGGAATCATAGGCGGCGCACCTGCATTACTTATTTGTTTATGTAAACTAGATTGACTCCAAGAAGGTGCGTAATGTGTTTACAGAAGACTCAGGCCCACAGAAGTACTTTCAAAATAGAAGGACTGAGTCACATGAGGTTATTCTATTTCAACAGAATCTGTTCTTGTCCCAACATCTGCTTTTAATTGCATCTTGAATTTATCATTCGTGAATCATAATTTTTGGATCTACGGCAATTCTTAAAACTTTCTGAGGCACAAATTAATAATAATTCATATAAAAAAATAATAACCAGAAGTGATGCGATGTATGTATTGCCTTCAAGAAAAGTTTCCACAGTACTGTAAAAACACCAAACACAGATGTTGTCAGTGCCATATTTGACCCATTGAGGGATTGTTACGGATGTGACACAAGCTGCAAGGAAATTGTGAGCATTGCAGATAATCCATCCAAGAACTGCTGTCTCATGAGCAGAGGGTCAATGTGCCGTGGTCATGATGTGCAGCATGAAGTGTGTTTTGTGTCTCTCAATCGCTACGGTTTTCCACTTGGAGTATTTCATTTGTTTGTCTTCGTGTGTGTGTATGTGTGTGTGGTCTCTACTGGGCGGATTACTCTGTCTCCCAGGCCTCCTAACAGAGTGAGAGAGGCACAAAGAGAAGACATGGATGGACCGTGTGTGTGTGTGTGTGTGTGTGTGTGTATGTGTGTGTGTGTGTGTGTCCTGGGTGGTCTAGTGCAGTGTTTTTCAACCTGTGGCACACTGCCCACCAACACTGGTGGTAGTTGAGGGTACTACAGGTAGTACGTGCGATTTAATTCTAATAATTGAAAATGAATATATTATAAATATTGTTCAGTAAATATAGTATTATGGTTTGTTATTATTTCAACAATAGTGTCGCTTTGTGCATTCCATCATAATGTTATTTCCAGTGATGTTTTGTGTTAATTTGTGTTTGCTAAATAAACACACTGTGAGCATAAGCAGCGTTGCTGACTTTTTCTCTCCACCGTTTCCCACTGGCCATGGCGTTGTGGTAATAATTGTGTATAAAGGGGGCGCTGCTGGCACTCTTTGCTCATCCACTGCATGTGTATTTATCTACTTGCATATGAGGTGGTCCGCGAAAGGTCTTGATGACAATTTAGTGGTACAGCTAGAGGCAAAAGTTGGGTGAACCACTGGTCTCGTGCATTGGTACGGGAAAAAATATACAACAAATACAAACACACGATGACAAGAATTGGCGAGACTCACGCCTGCACCAGGAGCTGCACCAGTCCCGTGTGGCCACAGGTCGCGGCGGCGTGCAGGGGCGTCCACAGCTCGCTGTCGCACGCGTTGACGCTGCCGCCCGCGTCCAGCAGACACTGCACCATCTCGGTGAAGTCATCGATGCAGCACTGTAGGGGGGAGGAAGGTAGAGGGTCTTTGTTTTTTGTAAAATTAGCAATAAGCACAATAATCCTGTGTTAACAGTGATAACACAGGAGTGTGTATAGGTATTTTTTACGGCTTTGAGCCAATCGGAATCAAGTACCGGAACTATCCGTTTTCTAATAATGGATAAACAAACCGAAAACTCTAAACCAAAACTGTTAATTATTACTTGCTGTTAATTATACAATCCTGACGTCGCCCTTTTAAAATCAACATGTTCGCAACGTGACTACCGTGTCAAAGCGGCTTGTTGTAGATAAAGATTGTAGATAGGTTTGTTTCTAACTATTAGGAAAGAACGGTTTGCCCTTTGGTTTCAATTGCAGTTGAAATGTAAGCGTATTCCATCATGCAGCGTGGATTATCGCCCGCTGTCACCACAGTCATACCACGGTAGAGAATGTACTTTTATTACTATTGCTTTGATCATCCAGCACAGACAACGATTATAACCGAGTTTATTGTTGAAGTTGTTCAATGAGCCGACGTGATTGCTTGCACACGCTCCTACAACGGTAACCAAAATCACAGGCCAGGTAGTAAGAGAACAACAATAAGTGGAAAAGACATAAGCCTCTGCTTTGCTTAATGTTACCATTATTACTTCCAAATCCAGTGTCTGTATTTGGGCTGCGCGTTACCAAAACACGACATACCAGCGGGGCTCTGTAGGGTTCTCACTCAAAACACTCCTTTCACGGTCCAAAAAAGGAACACAGACTTGAGCTTACATTCCTGTTGTGACCTTCTGAATAAGAACCTGGGAATGTCTCGAGTTAATGTCTAAAAAGAAAAACGAACCAACCTTAACCGAGTACACTTCCAGATACGTCACAGGCCACGAGTAAATAAAAGGCTAACAGTAGCTGGTGTGCTCCCAGTGAGCAGAACATATACATACAGACTGTGCCACGAGGTGACCAACCTTGCTGTTAATGGGAGGTTCATGGGTGGTACATTTTGCACCGACGGCCGTGTCGCCAGGAGCAGTTAAGCCTAATTTATACTCCTGCGTAAAGTGCCGTACGTCGGTTACAGAGAGCCCTCTACGTCGACGGAGACCCTGATGGAGAGCCTCTCCGTCGTCTTCGTCGGCATGAAAAAGTGTCCATCACTCCGTCAACGCACAACGGAGACCGCAAGGGCTGCGATTGGTCCTCTAAAAACATCATTTCCTGGTCCTCGAAA
>JAOPJI010000098.1:9067378-9082232 GCA_027122695.1 Merluccius productus
ACACACACACACACACACACACACACACCACAAATAATATGCAAAACAATTACTACAGGGTGTATGGGGTCATAAAGAAGAGCTGCTTTGAAGTAGGTTAAATCAAAGATGTAGATATAGATATTTCTAGCTCTGACTGATATATTGCAGGAGAGAGAGAGAGAGAGAGAGAGAGAGAGAGAGAGAGAGAGAGAGAGAAGAGAGAAGAGAGAAGAGAGGAGAGAGAGAGAGAGAGAGAGAGAGAAAGAGAGAGAGAGGATGCCTTCAGGTGGTTTTTTTGCAATTGAAATCCTGTATTGAAATCCAGCAACGCGAGACACACAACCTTATATCGTTGTTGTTGTTGTTGTTGTTTCCCGTTGACAAAACAGAAGACGAGCAGCAAGAATTGTGTATATATATGTATAAAACCCCCCAATAGAGGTCATCATGTTAAGGTGAGTCGGTCCAGGTAAGCTGCCTACGATTAACCCGAAGAAAAAGAAGAAGAAAAAGCCCACGTCACGGGGTCGTGACGGGGTTAAAAACCTAAGCAGGTCCATAAGCAGACCTCACCCTCTCATAACACAACCACCATCAGAGTCACCCTCAGTCTATTACACACACAACACACAGCCATACACAATGTGTGTGTGTGTGTCCTACCTCTTCGTGGGCGCAGCAGGGGGACCTAGACCCACAATCGGACCTCGCTGGTGGTCGGAGCGACTCGGAACCAGAAAGGTCGGACGCGGATCCCTTTACTATTTGCTCAAACCTTCACTCCGCCCCCCTCACCACAGCGATTGTCTATAGCGCGTATGGCCCCTTTTTTGTCCCCCCGCAGACACCGTACACCGGGTATCCTGGATCTGAGGCCAGTAGTGGTCTCATAGACGAGTGGTCTGCCCTCCGGTGGCCCACTGTAACTGTACGGACTACATCTATGGGAGCTGGTTAGGACAATAAGCTGTTCTGATAACATCCGTGTTTAGCAGCAATTAGCATCCTTAATTGCACGCTGTAAGGATTTCGTTTTGCAGTTCATTTTTAGTTGCTGATGCATTTCAGTTAACATGTCATGCATGCATAAGCAACGCGTGTCTGAGTGTTGGAGGTGTAGCTCATTTACGTTGCTGTTCTCATAAATGTCTTGTCATGTCTTGTTACATCCCCCCCTACAGTAATATTATATATATAGGAGAGGATTGCCATACCTGCTCACAGGCTCCCTCTAGTGGCGACCAGGTAGATCACCCCCATAGATTAATAGATAGGCCTCATGGATGGATAATACATATCCAGATATGATGCGATATCCTGATATGACCTGTCCATATGACTCAACCAGTTGGATACCAACATGTCTTCTTAGGCTTAAATTGATGTTGACTTGAGGGAAGTGTCATGAAACTTTTTCGGCGCCCTCTATTGCCTGTGCAATGTAGACATGGGAAGGATTCATTCATTCATCAGCCTTTCTCCTGTGTTCTGAGGTTGATGATCAAACACACACAAAAATCAGCAATTAGAGAAGAAATGAACTCCACCAGAGTCTGTTGACGGACATTCCCATTCCCTGATTATATTCGTCAACAAAAAAGTATTTAAACTTGTTGAAACGTGTTTATTTTATTATATTTCTTTAGTTATTATTCTTCGCTTTTTGTTCAGTAGTACAGTTGTTCTGTTGTCCACACATCACCTCACATCCATAACCTGGGTGCCATCTTTAACCCTACGTCAATCAAATAACCTGAAAAACCCTTCCACCTTAGAAATGCGCCAAAGTCATCAACAAATTACAACACACACAGAACTCTTCTCACTCACTCTGGCACCAGAGACCACATCACCCCTGTCCTGAAATCCCTCCTGGCTCCCCGTCAAACAGTACATCGACTTCAAATTGCTTTCCACTTACAAAGCTCTCCATATCCTGGCACCCGCCTACCTCCGCCCCACCCCCCCCAAACCCAACTGGGACTCCACCTCACTCTCCTCCAAGTCTTCTCCTCAAAACCCATCTCTTTAAACTCGCAGTTTTTTGTCCATGCTGCTATTTTAGAATGTTTCATGTGATTTCATTCTTGCTGTAAAGTGTCAGAGTGTCCTGAAAAGTGCTATACAAAATAAATGTATTATTAGCTTAGAACAATCACTGGGTAAATTGTTGTGATGATCGGTGTTGGCATACACAACCGGGGCAGGCCGGGCTTGGGAAGGCACTCTTAGGATTGTACACTACAAAGTGGTGGCAGGTCATGGCACCTGTGTGGCAATACCCCATCTAGAGTTCACTCCTGTTCATTCAGTGCATTTAATGGTCGTGGTTTACCACTTGGAACGGGTTTGTTCAGTAACAAAAACATTTTGTTAACCTTTTGCCACCCAAACTTTGTTAAAATCCCACTGTTTGCCAGCTATATTTCTCCCTGCGTATGTGGATAAATGCCCTTCGATCTTCCCAGGTCAGCGTTCTTGAGACTAAACTGAAAGAGAGAGAGATCCTTCTTGTTAACTCACATTTAATCTGGCTTACCAGATGTAGGTTGTTGGCATAAGCCCACCCAAGCTTGCATTTGGGTGACTGAAATAGTCGCCCAATGGCAGGCTCTGGGTGGGCTTTTACCTGCAAGGGCACCGTTGCTGCATCCTGGGCATAGCGCCGCCCAAGACAATTGTGACCGGTTAAAGAAATACAAACTAGACGGGTTGGTTTTTTTCCCCCCCTATGCCAGAATGATAGTGAGTCGAGCCAGACCTTTCTCTAGCGCTGGCACAATGCTAAAACCAAGTGTGGAGATAGTGGCTATGCAAGACTAACTCGCATTAAACTGAACTCATTTGAAAGAAAACAGCAAATGGGTAAGAAGTGCTTCTGGGACTATTTGACACAGTAGGGATTCCCCACATGGGCAGTGGCTTAAAGGCACAACCATGCATGTCAAATTGGCTCATATTATAGGCACAATCGTGTGGAGACTTCCCATTTATGCTAATAATGTTCAGACAAAGGGATATGCTTCTATTTTCCAGGATTTGTGATGCATGACAGATGGACTGCGTTATAAAAGCACATTGCACATTAGCTTTGCTAGGCTGTCATAATTTGTGTGCCATATCGTTGTACTTACTATATGTATTCAAGTCTCTGGCCATATAATGAAAACTTGAGATTCTCAAATGTGATTTTGTTTTAAATCAAGGAGGATCACAAAAATCAATGGGATTTTGGAAACTGACACTTTAATGACGACTTTAGAGCGACAACAGAATTTCTTATCAAATGATAAATAGCGGTACGCAGTACGGTTTGAACATAGTGCTCGGGAAGTGCCAGAGACAGTCCTAGAGGATCTTAGAACGGGGGGGGTAGGGGGGGGGGTTCTAAACCCAGCAAAGTCTTCTCGCACCCCTGGGCCTGGCCTTTAGTCTTCAACCTCCCCTGGGCTTCTGATGTCATCGATCTTCAGGATCATCTTAACCACCTGAGTGGCCAGAGAGATCTGCTGCTTCTTGCCAATCAGAGTCTCAATTACGTGTTGCTGCTTCATGTCTGTGGAGGAACAAGTTTTGTTTTAGTGTCTGTGTCGTCTATAATTGGCCATCACAAAAAAATGTCAGATGAACAGTGTCCCTTGCGGGTCTGGGTTTCCTTACCGTTGGTGTTAAGGTGCAGGCAGTCGATGCCCAGGAAGGGGTTGTTCTCTGTGACCTGTTTGGCTCTGACCTCTGTCATGGTCTGGATGGGGTTCAGCCCACTGTTCTCAGCCAGGGCCATGGGGATCACCTCGAGGGCATCAGCGAAGGCCCTCATGGCATACTGCTCCAAAGATGGGCACTGAGGAGCAGAGCGTTAGCACACAAGTGAGAGGATGTGATGCCTCCATATAAACCAAACTTGACTTTTAAGTAAACCTGATTAGTTCAAACCCTTTTTAGAATAAACCAAAACAGCATTGGGATAAAATGGTGCTGGGCGGTACGGGCAAAAAAATAAATAAAAGAATCATATGATGATATAAATTACAAATGATCACAGGATGCCACTGGGAGGTGCTAGAACGCAGGGAAACTGCGTTCTAAACTTTTTTTTTGTTTCCACGCTGGGTGCCTTTGCTTTGCAGATAAGGACCACCATATATCAATGTTTAAACGAGGGCAAACGAGAGCACCATCCTTTGGCCACCCATTATATTAAAACGCAGAACAAGACCTAAAATGCACTCTTCCAACGTGCGTTGTCCTTTCCACTATGCAACTATCATCTGGTGTACGACCCATTTGATATTGAACCCTAACCGAGTCGGACTCGACCCAAGAGTGGATCTGAAAGCCGCCGACTTCCTCCACATAGCACTTACACTAGTGATATTGTAGTTTTGCTTTTTGAAGTGTATTCAAATAACATGTTTTAACCAATTTCAGAAATTAAATGGGTAAAAAAACACGACGTCAACTAAATGTCAGCGTTGCGACAGCCCTATTATTTCGAAATGTTACATGGTGGCTCAATGACACCATTACATTATTTGGGAGTGGGTCACGCACTCGTTCTGACTGTGTCTCAAGTGAACACGCCTTCACTCTAAGGTCAACGCTAAGCGCGTCTCTTATTTTTCCCCCTTCTTTCAATCAATTGACTTGATACCAGTCGAACAGGTTGGCCGAAATCCAAACCATAGGGCAAATTCAAACCGGTGTACTTTCTGTACCGTTTATACCGTCCACCCGTGTGTTATAGGATGCAATACCTTATCTGCTGCCTGGTTGACAGCCAGGGCACATGCAATCTCAGAAGCTCCGCCTCCATACACGATGCGGTTGTCTCTGACCAAGTTACGGATCACGCACAGAGCATCGTGGAGCGCACGCTTGGCTTCCTCAATGATCTGATCGGGGCAAAAAAAAAAGAAGAAGTGTTTAGCATAACGTCATCAATTATATGAAACATGATAGAACTAAATCACAACAACATCTTGAACAATGAAGTGTTACTGCGGTGCAAGTAATTGGAGATATTGAAGGGGGAGAAAAAAAGAAAATCATGCCCACCATCTTGTTGCCCCCGCGAATGAAGATGGTCACGGCCCTGGAATTCTTGCACTCCTCGATGACCAGCATGCGGTCCTTGGTGGTGCCGAAGCAGATCTCCTTCACCACACCGGCTGCGCCCAGCTTCTCGGGGGTCAGCTCACTGAAACGCGGAACGATACGGCCTCCGGTGGCAATGGCAATGAGCTGCAGAGAACAAGCAAAAAGATGCAAGGATCACAATGTGACCAGGTAGACTGGGACACAATAGGGGTGCTCGATATCAGTGGCAATACAGAGATAAAAACCAAAGGTGGAACACTTCCTTACCTCAATCTCAGGCCCTCCAACCCAGCGCACAGCAGGCAGCTCGTTCTGCAGCAGCAGATGGTTTGCCTCGTCGTCAAAGCCCCACTGACAAATGGCCAGGGTGGCGCCGTTATCTTTAACCTGCGGGTACAACAAAAAACATTAAACGTCAGTTCAGACGATGGGTTGCTCAGTGAAGCCGGGTGATCAATCGTTGCGGTTACTTCGTTGATTCAGTTCTTTATTTTGGGAGGCATCGATGTGGCAACACTAACCTGCTTGATCATCTCCAAGAACTTGTCCTTCTCGTACTTCTGAAGGGCTTTGTAGTCTTCCACGCAGGTCACGTCCAACTTGTGCTTGGTCTTGGGCTTAGGGGGCTCAAACGGGCAAGTGAGGATAGCGATCTTTGCGTCCTTCAGAACCTGGAAGCCGAGATGACCAGCAAATAGCATTTAGTCTCATGATGGAAACACAAGAGCATATTAGTCAAGCGAAGGTAATGTTTTGTCTGTGTACCTTGGGCATCTGTGGGTGGCTGAACTCTTTGTCCATGATGACTCCCTTGATGAGCTGCGTGTCCTCAAGCTTGCCTCCCACTTTGCCCTCCATCTTAATGAGCTCAAAGTCGACATCCTTTCTGTCCATGGCAGCCACGGTGAGGATTGCGTTCACTGCAATCTCAGCCATCTGTCTGTGGCACCGATTGATCCTGGAATGCAACAGCAGATTGTTACCCCGTCATTCTCATAACTTTTATATTATTAAGAATGACAAACTAGAATTTAGGAACCATTTTCCCAGCTGCCACCAACTGAATATAAAAGACCTCACCCAGAGACGCATTCAAATTGTTATGAGTAAGCCTCCCGAGCACAGTGTTCAGCAGAACATTTTCATTTTAAATCAGGCAATTGGCAAAAAAATATATGAATAAATGAATAAAAACATAAAAACATCAACCACCGAGAGGGAACTCACACTTTGGATCCCAGGGTGGTCATGGCGGTCTGGATGAGTGGTTCTCTGTTGTTGGGATCAAAGGGGAAGGTCTCGCCAATCTTGTCCAGATGCTGAATTGCAATGGCTGCCGCCTGATCGAACCCATCGGAAATACGAATGGGGTGGATCCCGCGGTCCAGGAGAAGCTCAGCCTGCTCAAGGAGAGACCCGGCCAGCACTGTGTAGGACAGGGACATATCTGAATCAATACCCCAGTATGGTCTGGCCCCCTCATTAGCTGCGAGCCGACGGCAGTTTATGTCACAAATTGGGCTGCACAATTAACCATACAAAAAATATCAATAAATATCCCTAAATTCACAGCCATCGGCTAGTCAATCCAATACTGGCAAATGTCATGTGCATCGTATGATTGCTACTGGCAAGTGAGCTGTAGAAGGTTTTGTATTCACTTGCGGACACATTTTGTGCTCCAAGCATTCCTAATGTCACATACTTGACACTTATTGTAGGGGTTCTATAATGTAATTTTTAGTATATTTTAATTGTAATCAATTAAACATATGTACAAAAACATGTTTAAGTAAGGGATAATCCACAATGAGGTGTGCATGTATCGAAAAATAATGCACATGTTTTTTTTTGTTGTTGCTTATAATATGGCCATCATTAAAAATATAAGGGTGTTGATTCATATTTTTGGGGTAATACTGTCTCAAAAGTACTTTTAGCTCGCACTACTTTTTGAGTTCCTGGAAACGAATATGACTGACTAATGCAATCAATTAACATGAGATTCATATGGAATGCAGATGTTACCCATTACTCCATTAAATAGAGACGATCTTAGTAATGACATGGCAACGGAGACGCTTTCTAAACATACTCGAAAAATAATCCACACCTCTCCGGCCAATCAATACCGAGTATTCACCTGGGCCATGGTATATTATAATATAATGCACATGCACATCCTCTCCATAAGGAGAAAAGTAGCAATGGCATTCTCAGTAGCAGTAAAAAAGAATTGAGGGCAACGGCGGTTTACAGGGAAGACATTTTGAGTACTTCCTCTAATTACTAGAACTGCTGGCAATTGAAAAAAAACATTTCTCAAGGGTGTACATTGTTTAATACAGCTGGTAACCCATTTATATAAAAATGACAGGCACCTCTTTGAAGCCCTGAAAAGAAAATAACTGGTTCACTTTAAATAACTGGTTCACACACACACACACACACACTTACCAACAACCCCAGTGGTCCCATCACCAATCTCATCGTCCTGCGACTTGGACAGCTCCACCATGAGCTTGGCGATCTGGTGGTCCACGTCCATCATGCCGAGGATGGTGGCTCCGTCGTTGGTAATGGTCACCTCTCCATCACGGTCCACCATCATCTTATCAAGGCCTGAACAATTGAGACAAACGGCAGAAATCGTATCACTAATTGATTGATGTTTGATATAGCTGAAATCGTCATTCTCTTATGATAAAAATAAGCCTCGTGTTAACACTCACCGTTGGGTCCAAGAGACGTCTTGAGGGTTGAAGCCACAGCCTTGGCAGCCATAATGTGAGACTGCAAAACAACGCGAGGGTGTCAAGTCAGCTAGCTAGCATGACATGCAATGCAATGGACCTCACGTCTTGCATCGTCACAGCCGGTTTTTGTCTGGTTGGGTGGTACCGACAAAGTCGACATGCATTGAGAATCACGTCAACAGTTTTAACTTAAGAGATGCATTTACAAGACATCGCCAAGACTAGCATCGCCCAGGATGTCATGGGAACACGCCGCAAAAAAAAAACGCACATGGGCGGATGAGTTAGCATCTCGTTAATCTCCTCGCTAGCTTTCTTAAACTAAACAAGACGGCCAGGCGTTTGCGGTGTATTATCATGTGACTTTAATATATATATATCCTATCCATGCATGTGACATGATGACACAGCTAGGATAAAATAAAATAAACAATCCTGACATGGGGGGGGGGGGCCAAAAGAGAGAAAGCTATCGCCCCGGTGTGCGCCAAGCTAGCTAGCCCATTGTACCTTCAAGGCGTCCAGGCCCGATAGCCGGGTCTTCTTGTCCTGGTCCTTGATGATGATGAACGGTCTCCCGTACTCATCAAACGCCAAGGTCCCCAAGCTAGACATGTTGCTGAAGGATTGAGACCCCGATCCAGCAGTTGGGAAAGTTGACTTTATGCCTTTTTTTGGCGAGCGAGGTTGGGCTGCGAGTCCGCACGGGTCTGCCGGCTACTTCTAGAAGGGACTAGGGGCGGGGAGGAAGAGACCAAGTGGATTACGTGGACACCCGCCCCCCTAAGACGTGTAAAACCGTTGCACTGTTTCGCTGACTATGACCGAATGAAAGTTGTAAGTCGCGTATGTTCGGATATTGATTGCATATGTGTTTCTTTTTTAACCCGTTAGCGAAATATATTATGATATTCCGTTTGTATCATATGGTTTACTCCAATATCGTGCTATCGCGATATTCGCACGTCACACTCTCGCGTAACTATCGGCTTCTGAGGGTACTCTGGGAATTCCGGGATTGACGTTAAAAAAACGGCATTTATCTTTTAAAAAGGTACCTGATCATATTTATCGATGTTGTTTTGAACATTATATTATATATATAAACATGTCGTATCGTAATCGATGTTTACAAATGCATTTCAGCCCCACAAATCACTGACGATTAGGTAAGTGGATGCTGTGGATCGGCGTTGGCGTCGAAACCGTCGCTGTCTATTATGAGTATTATAATAGATTGTCTTTTTGATTTTGCAGTGTAACCATTATAGTGAAATAGTGGAAACATAACTAGTTTTAAGTTGTCAAAGTGTTGCTGGAGTCCACGTGCGCCGCGACTGACGTAATATCCGGGCAGTGCGTGACTGTGTTGACATAACACCGTTATGCGTTGCAATTTTATGAACGGTTTGGCAAGGTTTTTTTTTCTATTACTAGCCGGTCTGAGCGTTATGTTGGTGAGAGGACTTTTTAATATAGATGTATACATGCCGACGTTTTAAATAACTACCTGTTATTTTGCACAGCTTACATGCCGCTTAGCCTAGCTATTTACACAATAACTTGTTGTGTCGTGGGACGTGCCACGTGAACCTGGGCTGTCACTCATTCATCATCATCATCATTTCACAATGCTACACATGATGATGAACGGATGTTATTTTGCAAATAAATGGTTGTCATGTTATCGTCTCTTTTCTCGGTAGTACAACACCTTTTACCTGGAAAAAAAACTGAAAATGTCAGTATATTTTGTGAGCCAAACGTCACGACTGAACGCCTGCCCACAAGCACCACACTGCTTTCATTAGGATCAATGGGCCATGGGCTGAAATGCTCAAATGCAAACGTTGGGGATATGCTAACTAACCAGTATTGTCCTCCTGTGTGTCCTAGCATGCCATGTGAAACGACCGGTCGGTTCTTGGTCCTGTACGGTTCCCAGAAGGGTCAAGCCCAGTCCATTGCTGAGGGGATAGCCGATGAGGCGGCAGGCCATGGGCTGGAGGCTGAAGTCAGCTGCTTAAGCCAGCATGAAGAGGTAGGTAGCCCACACACCTTGCACCACGCTGCATGCAGGCTGTCCTGTAGCGTATCTTGAATATCTAAAATATAGTGCAATGATATTCATGTGTTGAAGTGTAATAATGTGCAATGCAACCCCGTCAAATGCATTTGTAAAGCTTACGATGACCACATTGAGAAGAGGACAATAAGAACGCAAGGAACCCTAACAACAGATTTGGACAAAGAAAGAAGCCTTAAAATGTGACTTGAAAGATGCAATGGGTTAAGAGTGTGTAAGCATACCATCCCAAGAGAAAATATCAACATGAAAAATTGCCATTATCCAATGTGTCACAATCCGCCAAGCCAAGCCTAACGTAGTGCATGACAATACAACTACAGTGCAAGTTCACTTGATCACTGATCAGACAAAACCTTTTTGACAGTACAAGTTGGAGAGGGAGAGCGCTCCTGTGGTCTTTGTAGTATCGACTACAGGAGATGGGGAACCGCCCGACACCACACTTAAATTTGTTAAGTCCATCAGGAGGAAGACCCTGCCCAGTGACCACTACAAACACCTTCACTATGCATTATTAGGTAAAGACAAATACATGCAGGGCTGAAACCTCTGTTGTTGTGTTTATCTTTATTGCAAATTCAAGTGTATACATGCATTCAATGAAATATATTCAGCTTATAGGCTTATACTTTGGATTATGGTTATTGCCAATTTGCCATTATCAGAGATTATTATTGTCTTGAACAATTTTACTGGTATATCCCCTCCATGTTAAGTGTTCTGTTGTCTGCCTATGCACACTGTAGCTTTAGGAGACACAAACTATGCAAATTTCTGCAACTGTGGGAAGACCATTGACAAGCGGCTACAGGAACTTGGAGCCAATCATTTCTATGCAACAGGACACGCAGACGATGGCGTAGGGTAAGTTGTTGAGAAAACGGCAGGTGACTGATCTACAGGGCTAATAACGTTCCGGCGCCACAACGCAATTCCGGCGTACCGACGTGTCTGCGAAAAAAACCAAATCAGGTTCAAGATGTGAGTCTAAACCACACCAGTAGTCCTACTTACGCCAGTCAGCAGTAGGGTATGGGGTGGCCTAGTCTTGGGTTTTGGCCAGTCAGATTGATACAGATCCAGCAGTCACTCCACATGCAAATGTGTTTTGTGTTTCCCATACACTGCGAATGTGTTTCCCACACTGGCAACGCGAAACGTAGCTAGTCATGGACTGCAACTTTATGAAGCCAGGGGAAGACACCAAACTTGTCGATGAAGGCAAACCTCGGTACACAACTGAGCAACTGCACACCATAATTACACTCATACATTTTACACAGAGCCATCGTGTCATGAAAGACTCAAACTCATTACATAATCCTGGTATGTTCCAATTTGTTGGGTTGTGACAACGTGACAATGCTTCTGTGTGTAATGTACGTAGTTACACATGTATGATGATTGTCGTCCTCAGATGGAGATAATTGAGGTGTGTGTTTGTTCTCTCCCTCCCTCTCTTTGCCCAGACTGAATATGCACAGGTGGAAGGCGGGAAGTGTATGTTCCGCATCCACCGCTCACCCATGTGTGAATACATGATCAACTTCATCCACAAACTCAAGCAGCTGCCAGAGAAGTACATGATGAACAGCGTGCTGGAGAACTTCACCATCCTGCAGGCAAGGACATTGGGGTTTGAACCTAGAACCACCCCTGACCGGGATCAGACTAATCTGACCTAATCACTAGATTTCCCTGCCTCGCACAAACACACATAGATGTCTATAATGGCCGACTTGGTTTTTGTGTGTCTGTATCTAAGGGCCTAACTCGTGTGTGTGTGCGTGTGTGTGTGTGTGTGTGTCCGTCCACCAGGTGGTTACCAACAGAGAGACTGAAGAGACGTTGCTGTGCATCGCCTTCGTGTTTGAGGTTTCCACCAGTGAGCATGGAGCCCAGTACCACGTTTACCAGCTAGTCAAAGACTAGCCCGCCGCCCACTCCCACCAACCTCCCCCCACCCCCACCCCACCCGTTACCGTCTACGCGAGAGACCCCTCGCTCCAGCTTTGACTCTCTTATGACGCTCATCTTGTAGGATAACAGTACTTCTACACACACACACACACACACACCCACACAGTGCTCATGTCCCATTAACAACTACAAAAGACCCCCCAGCCGTATCAACTTCAGTCTTCATTGGCACAAACTTGTTTTAGCAGTTTTAGATGTAAATGGCTACATTTTAATTTGCTCTCAACGATGGACAACAATATGTTTTTAACGTGTTTTTTTTTTCACAATTAAGAATGGAACTTGGGAATGAATGTTGGACTAGCGACTTTTATTTTGGTCATTCGATGACAACACAAGCAATGAATCTAAACAGGGTAAATTGGCAACCTTTTTAATGGCAACAGTGGTGAACAGACTTAGTCTGTTCTGAGGATATCCGGACAGAAAATTCCTCTTTTAGAAAGAAAATAAATATGTTTTGGGTATGGCAGGAATATTGAATCGCCTTCTTAACAATCAAATGAGCCCAAAGAGGTGCCTGGCCATTTTCACTCGTTAATCATCCGCCACATTTTTCTCACAGCCTTTATGTTTTTCACACGTGGGGAGCACCAGAGGCTTTGGCCCCCTGCTGTTCTATCATTTTGATGCAGTATTTCTACCTCCACACGGGTTGGGAATCAGAATGTGTTAATGGTTCACTCAAGCCTTAACCGTAGGAGCACTGATCTTATGGATGTAAACACTACACTCTAAACGGTACTGTTCATAAGCCAAATTGAGATAAACGGACTCGTTTTGTATAGGTGAATTATCTTGTTTTTTTTTTTGTATTTTATTAACACGGCTTGAAGTGTCACAGCAACAAAAAAAAAACAAGATTGTTGTGTATTTTGGCTTTTTCCTTTCTTTTTTTATAATGTATGCAAGACATCGAGGCACAGACCAACATTATGGTCACCACTAAAGTGCACTGGTGTACATATCTCCATGACAACACTAAGGAATAATGAAACTGCTATTTGCATACCGGTATGTTTTTGTCTTTTTTGTGCATTGATTATGATATATAATTACGCCTAACTGTAAAAAAAAATATGTTTGTCAGCCTAGGCTTTTAATTTTAGCCATTTTCTTTTTATCATACAGGCACTCGTCTTTGTTATGTTGACAATGATTTGACTTGAGATTGTATATGATGGATGTTGAGAGCTAAGGGGTGATGTTCATGATAGATCTCTGTTTCAAACTGCATTAGTCACGGCTGAAAGTGCTGCTGATCCAAGTGATAAGGAGCATAACAGTCTCAGCCAAAAGAGAGACTCCCATCAGAACATCTCGCACTGTAACAGCAGGTTGTTTTGTGTGCAGTATTTTGACTCTGCCTAATCACTCCTCCGGTCAAGTCTGCTCGGTGCAATCTGTAGTCTCAACGCTGTATAAAATAAAAATCACATTGTGCCTACAGATAATTAGATTGTAACTTTATTTTTGACCCACTTATGGGAAGGATCAAACCCTATGAACGCAATCAGATTTGTCTTTTGGAAAAAGCATTCAAATGTAAAACAACTTTTGTAATTGTTGTATTTGTGTGGCATTTACCCATTAACCAGTATTATTAGAGTGGGCTTATTGAAAACTACAACTTCACCTTAATGATGTGGTCGCCTTTTACTTGCCGTTACATTGCCCTCTGTCACGTCTGTATGGAGAATTTAAATGGCTTTACTATAAATGGTGTATTAAAATTAGTGTCTTGTACAGGGCAGCATTATCAACATCTGTCACTCCTCTTTGTCATTCAGCCGTGAATTCAGATGGAAACACTGAATTCATGCAAAAATACTCAGAAATAATGTCCCTTACATTGTGATGTCCCAGTTTCTGGGTTTTGCAATAATTAGTTGTCTCACCAGATGGTGCTGTTGCACTGTATGTGGAGACCTCAACTAGACGCACTAAGTAAAAGGAACATATATAAATGTGTTTACTCCGTTAGAATAATTACACATGGCACCCACTAGCATGCAAGATATTCATTTAGTAAAACCTAAAGACAATGAGTGAAATGGCAATAGCACGTTATCAATGAATAGTGATATAGAGTACGCTCTCATAGCAATCATTGATACTTGATGATTGGATGAACGATCAATACCTTCAGGAAACTATTTTCCTTCATCACTTAATTTTTTATGACGCTGTCCAGATCCTAGAGCCTACGTCACAACATTTAGTCTTCATGGACTCCTTGCATAGAGGTGTCCTATGAGGGTCAACACAGTGCAGCTCCTGACATTAACGTTAAGTAGCCTAAGTTTCATTTATGTGGTTCACAGGTTGGGTTGCAACAATGTGAGGCCGTTTCTACACCAGTTGCGTCTGTACTACACTATGCAGCAGACCTTAGGGCCCTAATTAATGTTATGTGCTATGCCTGTGTTTAATTATGCCGCTGTCAAAATGGGCTGTTGGTTCAGTAACTTGCAGATATGCTGAAAAAAGTCAAGCTGCTGTACCTTCTGTATTACTAAATAATCACCATGTGAAAGCTGCAGGCTGAGTAGTCACACAGCTACATTTGGTATGGTGGTCAGTTTTTCTCGAAGGTAAAAGGTAAACATCTATACATCAAAGCTCTCATTATCTGTGGTGGAAAAGATACTGTAACGCTATCTTCACAACTTGACGTAGTTCTGCTATTAACTAATCTCATAAGGAGCAATAAATGCAATCATTTGGACTTGTGGTTTATGAGATGAGTAGACTATTTGTTTAGCCAGTACAGTAAAGTGTCTTAACACAACACAATATGGATTGTTCACGTCTCAGAGGAACCAGCTGGAAAAGTAAGAAAAATCCATCTAGCACAAAAGTGCTATGTGGGGCCAATGTTACTTTGTGGGGGCTGTGTAACATTGTGGGGACTGTGTAACATTGGGGGGACTGTGTTACTTGGTGGGGA
>JAOPJI010000098.1:9297129-9310530 GCA_027122695.1 Merluccius productus
ATCGGTATCGGAAATTAAGAGTTGAACAATATCGGTTATCGGTTATCGGTAAAAAAGCCAATATCGGACATCCCTAGTCTGCATGCATTCTAATCTTGCTGCATACCTGCATATGAAAAGCAAAGATTTTCCAGTTACAGACTGAGGATAAGTGTTTTTCTTCCACAGCAGAGCGATTACTTGTTTTGTATTTCAATTAATGACAAGTGTTCTGTAGCCTGAAGCCAGAAAACCAATCTCTCACCCACAGTTCAATGTGACTTAGAAAGGCATTAAAGTGTGTGTGTATGTATGTGTGTGTGCTTGCGGGGTGGTCAACCCTTTATTTGCGATGATGGACAAGAATGGCCATAATTGATAAGGATGTGTTAAATTGTAACATGTCTTTAATTTCCTATAATATCTAACTATGATGTGGAGTTCCATGCCTCAAGGGACTAAAATAGGAATTTAAAATTTTGTCTGTGAAACAAGGATGTGATTAATCAAAAAAATGCTGAAAACACAATATCCAGTTTTCTGGCGTCAGAATGAATATTTTTTGTGAAATTGTGAAATTATTTTGTACATTGTTTCTTAAGCGGTCAACACATGATGAGCTATAGCCAGCCAAAAGACGGTACTTAAGCGCTTTTAACTAATGAATCCATGGAAACATGTATTTAGGTTTAGAAATGCAGAAAGCCGTTGACGTTTAAATTACGTTACGTATTACTTATGATTTTAGAATGTCAATCAAGACTGTAATCTGATTGGACGCACTTCGCGAGGTCAGCGTCAACCGGATCGAAGTTGAAATTGTTTAAACTCTGAGTGCAGCGTCAAGGTGGAAAATCAGAGCTGCTAGGTTAGGCTTCAACGCTGAAACTCAATAGAAACACATTGGCAACGGTGGCAACGCCGACTTTGAAAACTCATGTGTTCACTGCTTTAAATCTTGGCAGCATTTTGGTGAACATATCCCACTGTTTTGGGTTTTAGGCATTCACTATTTTGTTCTGTAGTTGTTCAGAACACAAAAAAAAATGTGTTGTGTACATTTACAGGAAACAGCGGCAGTGAGGACAAGGAGAGCATCCTATTTGCCAAGCCAGATAATCCATGGCTGCGAGAGGTGAGTCAGTGCTTTCGTTTTTTTGTTTCTTTTTACACACATTTCAGATATGAAAATGACTTATATTTTGGAATTCATCCAATATCTCTTAGGTTTACAAATTCAAGAAGATCGTTATGGTAGTGTTCCAAATAGGAAATGTCTCATTTCTTGGACTCCTGATGAATGCTTTAATATATGTATAGCTCTCTCTCACTCAATGTCATTCAAAACATTTTTAAAATTGAGTGTAATTTAAAAAAGAAAAAACCTTAACTATGAATTTATTGAAATTGTTTATTTGTAAAAGTGGACACAGATTGTGTATGTGTGTAATAAATACAAATGTGCACAATGTGTTGTGTATAATATTTTACAATTTTGTAATGTACGTAACATAAATATTTGTGATACGAAAATGTGAAATACTTATAATAAAAAATGTGTCTTATGATCCATAGACGATCTGTGACAAATATTCCATGCTATTGTCCAGCTGTGACCCTGAATACAATTCAAAGCATGTCCTGAATAAACACAAGACACAGAACTCTACATATATTTCTCTTTTTTTATTGTTGCATGGATCTCTTGGAGCACTCAACACATACATATACAGAGATAAAAGCCCCACTAGATATTCCAATAAAGAGGTTGATGAAAACAAAAGCATCTCTCATCACATCACTGTCTTTCCGTAGCTTCCTATACAGAATTCTGGTGGTCCGTGAGCTGTACTTTATGGAATAAGCATACAAACATGAGTGGACTGTATAACAATGCCATAAACGGTTATAATATGCTCTGCCTTTAATTAGCTAAAGAATATGTGCTTAGTTGTGTGGATGACGCTGAAAACACCAGTCACTATTCTCTATACTCATAATTTGCTGATAATTATTCTTTAAATAGTTTTCATGATAGTTACAGTGAAATGATGTGCATGGCATTTAAAGGGAACCATCATTTCGAAAACAAATCTTTAAATACTTCAAATACATAATACCTCATCCATTCACATTACTCTTGATTTTTTAATACAGCAATATAAATGCAGTCCTTAATTGATTTCCATTCAATTTATTTTGTCATTTTAAGTTCCCTCTTTCAAACCTTTTGCAAAAAGTATTTGCTTTTAGAATTAATCAACTTAGTGTTACTAAATTGTTATCGTATAATAGAGGTAAGGGCTTTGTGCTTTCAGGGTCCAAGGATTTCAAAAATCACTGTGCATCTGCAAAAATACATGTTGGATTGTCATATTGTATGAAAAAATACATGTCAGCTATTAAAGATGAGAGCTATTTCTCAAGCTGCCTTTGATCTACTGGTTTTAAAGTATTGAAGATCATCCAGCTATTCATCATTTGCAGCAAATAAAATCACAGTACAAAAATACAATAAATATACATATATAGCAACATAGCCTTTATCACATTTAGCGCGATACACGCAACATCAACATTGTTTTCTTTGTTTGAATGTTTTACATTTATAAATGTTATCAAATTGTGGCCTAAACAATACATTCATTTAACTATCAGGCATCTTGGCAAACAAACATTTGAACACATTTGTAAATACTCTTCTACAAATCGAACCTATAGTTAAGGCCCATGTCTGTAAATGGTGAATAATTGTTTTTTTGTTGTCAAAGATTTTGTAATTGTTAAGCCAGTTGTTGCTCACACTTTTCCCGAAATCTAGAAGGATCACAAGCATTTTTGCATGATGAATCACAGAAGCAGAGGGTTATGCTGTGTCACGACATAAAAAGCAAACACTGCGTAGGACACAGATAAATGGGCAATACATAAAAATGTCACCGCAATCCATTTGTGTTCCTTTGCGTCAGTCATTCTTGGGGAACTCCCCTGCAAACTCCCCTGCCTCCCAACGAAGGGCCATGGCACTCTTGCGTCGCTCTCTGCTGTAGACCTCTGGGAACTGAGAAAGAACATTTCCTCATTATTTTACTGCTTTCACAGCACCTCCACCACATCATTGTTGTTCAATTCCTTGTTTTCTCCACCTCTCTTTGGAGGCGATTAGATTAGATTTGGCTAGATTTATGAAAGACAGCCATTTCCATCTTCAAGTCATTGACCATGTAATAATTATCCATGCTTTTTACTTTCCTTACTTACTTTGTTACTTTATATGTTTTTAGGGTCCCACCCCTTGTATGTACTATGTTATTTGATCCTTTATTACAGTCGACTTATACTTTCTTCTACACATATAGAAATTCTCAAGGATTGTCTTTAATCTAATATTGTTTTAAGAATCCAACAAATCTTTTCCATCATTTGTTGGGAAAATGTGTGAGAGCAGCTTACCCTGTGGTCACAGGACAACACAGCACGGTCCATTCTATACGCTGTTTTCATTGGGGATGATGGGGACGATTTGCATTTCTCTGGAACATCAACTGAGAGAAAAATACCAATTTTTCACATGAACATAACAATGACAAATAGTGTCTGTTAACTCGACACTACGTAACTTTTTCACTACCATCATCAGATTTGCGTCATTGGAACATTTTACTGCAGCCACAACGTTTATTCCAAACAAATGGATGAGTGCCAACAGAATAAAAATCGAGTTGGTATGTAAATAAAAAGCAGAGAATAAAATTTAAACAAAAGTGTTGTGTGTAGTGAAAAAGTTCCATATTGCAGGTTTTGCAGATATATTGCAGAAACATACCTGTGTTATTGAATGTTAGGCTGTCCATGTGGTTCGGTGACATAATGCTTGTACCAAACCTGTCTTTGCCATACACACTGGCCCTCTCTTTCCGTAGCTCCTCCTCTCTCTGCTTCACAACCCTTATCTCCTCATCCACCAGGGACATTGAGCTTCTGGAGCGCAGCTTGAAGAAGGGATTGTTGAGGAATGTTTTCTCTTGGGGCTCGCAGACCTTGCTCAGGCAGAACTCAGAAGCACTGCGTATGATCAGATTGGACGTCTCAAGGATGATCAGGTTGGAGTTGTTGCCTTCTTCGGAGCGCCACTCACCCGCTTGATCCCACGGCGTGTGACTCGGACCAGTGGAGAACTCGTCGCCGGGCTCCAAAATGATGACGTTGTTGGCTGCGACCTCATGGCTTAGAGGCCCCTTTGAAGGCGAGGAGGTGATGATGAACGATGGTGTCAATGGAGTGCTGGTGGATCGGGGGATGCTCCGGGATGGGGCGCAGTCCGTCGATTTGCCCATTTTGGAAAAAACCCTCCCTTTCCTGATGTGGTCCTCTCTCTCCATTACTGCACGGATCTGCCTTTCGACCAGGGTCTCTGGGTCATCGTAAGGGGACCTGTAACTCAAGTCATCCAGACCTGAATCCTCAGAGCAGGGGCTGAACTGGGTGAGGGGGTAGTCTCCAACCAGGCTCAGGTTCTCCAGGGAGTTCTCTTTCCTTTGAGGCCTTTCCACATTGCGCACAGGCATATACATGAAGCTGTGGCTGCCGTGGAGGCTGGGCGTCTTGGCTGTGGGTGAGACGATTTGCTTCTTGCTTTGCTCCTCCATCTCCAGCCATTGTTTGCGAGTCACCTGGAAGTCCACATGCTCTGTGCTGACGTTCTCACTCTTGGTCTCCTGGATCACACAGAAGTCCTTTGGTAGCTTCTTGGTGGCATCCGAGTTTAGAGGTGGGAAGTGCTGTTGGTGTGTGTGTGTGTGGCTGCGATTGGAAGCTTCTTTTCCATTTTCACTGTCCTCTGAAATTTTGGACAATCCCGGTAGGGACAATGGGTTGTACGTAACCTCTTGTAGAGGAGATGAGAAAGACACAATGTCAATGGGCTGCTCTAGCACTTCGTCTTCCGGCCCAACCTCAACAGGGGTTTCCTCAATTTGAACATCATCCTCTTCTTCCTCGTCACTCAGCTTGGCCTTCTGCACAAAGAGCTCCTGGGCACTCAACTGGAGGCTATCTAAGTACGAGTCGTCGTCTTCTCTATTAATAGAGGAGGAGAAAATTGTCCTCCATTTTTCATCCGTGTCACTGTCGGACGAAGCCACTGCGATCTCGACTCTCAGGCATTCATCTGCGTCCAGGTCATGGTAGGATTCATTGGAGACATCAGACATGACCTCTTCTCGAATGTAATGCTCCAGTATGGACTCTTCTGCATCCCCAGTAGGAGCTTGAAAGGGGATGTTCTGAATCATGGGGTCCTCTTCTTTTTCAGTCGTGAGGTGTACATCATCATCATCATCATCACCATCATCATCACCATCATCATCATCATCATCATCGTCTTTGGGACTAGGGGGCACATCCTCCATAGGCTTGGGCTCCAGATCCTGCTCCTGGGTGTCCTGTCTCTTACGGTGAGCTTCGTTCTCATAAACACTGTCTGCGCTGGACAGTGTGTCGGACACAGACGAGGCGATGGACTCATTTCTGTTGAGTTCATCGTGTCCTGTCACGGGACATGAAGAATCCTTGTGATCCTTAACGGTTGTATCAGTACAGAGATAATTTGCCTCATCGTCATCAGGCTTCACCGCGTCAGTTGGCTGTTCAGGCAAGAGGTCAAAAAGATTTTCTCTGGTGGCATCCGATGAATCGGTCTCTACACAAACTTGTTCATCCTCATCGTTTGGGTTTATATGTGTCTCCTGTTCACGTGAGTCATCTGTGGTGAGTTCCACTTCACAGTCTTGAGGTGCTGCAGTGTCTGATTGTTCAGCGGTTTCCATGGTGACTGTGTCAGTATAGGAGCTGGATCCGTTCAAGTTGTTATTCTCAGGGCTACTGCAACCTTTGTTCACTTCTCTTCCATCCACGGTGTTGGCGTTCTGCAAAAGAAGAAGAGGGGAGGAGGATTCAAAATATATTCATGTGTTAGATGGGGAGTGAGGGAGATCCAGCACCTTAGCTGAATTTGTAGATGAAACTCGATGCCTCCGTTCAGCGGAAAACCTCACCTACACACCACTGGCCTCTTATTTCCCAAGTGATGAATAGTCTCTGGCTGTATTCTTCAATCAAATAGAATGTGTGTTGTAATGTAACACTGTTAGTTCTTCTTGGTCAATAAACAAATATGGCTATTACAGTCATGTGTTAAGTGTATGTGTTATGTGTAAATGTTAAACACGGCTGAATCCTGTTGCACACAAATGTTTTGCAAAATACTAAACGTTGGCTTGTTAATGTGCAACATTAACATAAATGTTGGCAGGAACGTGTCAACATACGTATTTCATTCAAGTGTTTAATTCAACATAGATTTAGTTTGACATTGAAAAATGACAACCACTGTTTGATGAAGGCAGATGACATGATTGAAGCACTCCTTAGTAACACAGACATTAATATTTGATATGAATTGCTTTCATTACATCCCTGTTTTGCTTTTGACAATAACAGAATGTGGTTAATTTCATGTGAAATACAACCCAAATGCAGTCTTTTAAATTGAATTACAGCAGAATGTAATGACTGTAATGTTTTTATAGCGAGTCTGGTGTTTTTTAATAGTCGTTCAGTGTTCCCATCTGGGCCACTTTCATTCATGAGGAGTAAAAAAAGGAGCGAAGCCCATCAGATTTCAAGTAGGTCTCAACATTATTTGTTTACTATTGCTGTGCTGCCCAAAATATTTCCCTTGGTGATCTGCAGCACATTTAATAAACAGCTTAAACAGCTGAATGTGATGGCTGTGTGTACTCTTATGCAACACTGCAGGATTTGGAATCTACCCACGCACCATGCTGGATTGTCCCTGCAGATTATAAACTATACACACACACAGACCTACATGTCATGTGTACAACCAGTGAACAGGATACTATAAGGTGCATTTTCTCTGTTTCCTGCTCTACACAGACTGGTGCATACAGTATACTTCATGCTCAGATCTAGCATGGACATTGTGACATTGTTCTCCTGCAGTAATGAAATATGCTGGTCAAATACAGGGGCGCCACTGGCCCCCCACTTTTCCCTCCTCCCACATGTTTTTCAGTTGTGAATCACCTTATCACCGCAAATGCCCCTGTATTGCAATACTTATGGTAAAAGACACATCAATCATTCCCATCCACTCTAAGACTAACTTATTGTAAAATGTGACATTCTCGAGTCATCGCTTCACTGTTTGGTTGACCGAGGCAACAGCAATACCATGGACGGCAAGAAGTCATACTCGAGTGCAGTTTTCTTTACATGTTAGCTAAGCATTTAACACAATGTATGTCGACCAGATGCAGACACGAAGGGACGGACATTATAGTTTAGGTACCGGTATTTGCGAAACTATGTAGTTATAAGCTGCTGTTTACGCAGTCTACCCCTATCCCCAAATTAAATGTTTTTAAAATAAATAGCTTATAAGCTAATTGCTTATTCCTCTCTTGAATCCCTTACCTTGATCAGTGGCCTGATGAATATAAATGCATATGGAATTCAGATGACAAAACGATTATTATTATGTGTTGATTTACATTTTGAGAAAATATGGAGAGCCCATCGTCAATGGAGGTGAATATTTTTTATCAATTGACTACAAGGAACCAACTTCATGTAGCCTAAGATTCAAATTATTGTAATACACTTGCCAGGATAGCTTTAAAGCCACTGGAAACCCAAATCCACGTTTTTGTTTTAAGTATGTTCATAAGCATTAAAACAAGTCATAGGAATTAATCTTATTCCAAATTCGAACCATTGTCACTTTTTTGTGTGCATTCTGATACCAGGTTACATTTGGGTAGAATTAAAAATGGATTAACGATGCTGGTTCAAAACTCTTGAACCAAACGGTTCATAGATCTCTGGGGTCAGCAAGTTTGCTGAGGTCAGCAAACTCCCGGATGAACAACAAACAGATGCAACAAAACCTTTTCGCTTCCATGGAGAAATAATCTTATATATTCATACCACTCCATCTTCAAAACTTGCAGCAAAGACATTTGGCAAATAGTATCAGTGAAACCAAACCACAGGTTCATGAAGACTACAACTATTTATACTGTGAAGACAATGATAACAATGTCCGCAGCAGCTACAGAAGATTATACAGACCCGCTGGCTGATGTGGAAGGCTAAGCGTATGCAACCCAAACACAACAGACTAGTTGTTTTGATGTAATGCAAGCAACCTGGCAGCACAGTCTCTGTTATCAACTGTTACCAACAGGGAGTGTTTTAAAACACTTAACACCATATTGGACCGATGATGTGTACTGGAGACTTACTTCAGGATAAGGTGATATGGCAACTACCTATGACAAATCAAATTCTAATGATTCATAGCTTGTCATTTTTTGTATTCATTGCTTGCAGAAACACGTTAAATGAATTCCTAGCCCTCATAATTTGTCTGGCATAAATGATTTGCCTACTTTGTTGTCTGGAGTCCATGGGATGACATGGTAGGATTTGGACCGCAGTCTGGTACTGAGGTCATGCCATGTCTCGCCAGTGTTGCACCAGCGGCTACACTGCAGCTTACCCCAAGCTCTGTGGGGCCTTTTTCACTCCAAAGCTCTGAGTATTCAACAGGAAACCCCCCACAGCTACTGGTATCCAAATATCCAAAGGACTGCCAGCACACCAATCAACTGTCACAACGTCCTAATCCTGCAGCCGTGCCTTTCACCAAGTCTGTTTCAGTCTCTGTCTGGTTATAAGCACATTCTGTTTTATGCCTGTGTGGCATCATAGAGTTGAAACTCTTGACTCTACGATGGGTAAATGTGTTGTTCTACATATTATCTATTCTGCTGTCCAAATAATATTCAGTTTGGCTTCTACTAGCTCCTCCACAAGTGGTTGACTTGCCAGGTTTTTAGAGCAATGAGGTTTAAGATTTGGGAATAGCGATCATTGTCACTATCTGAATACTATATAATGAATTAAAATACTGAATTCACATATTCATAAATTCCTGTAAATACCCAGCTTCGTTAGAGGATATTTTAAGGTATATTTCATAGAGATATTTCTACATTTGAACCAGTATCTCACTCAGTATTTATGTATATCGTGATGATATAATGCTTTGCCATTAAATGCCCTGAAAGATGATGGAACATTGATGTTGAAATATCACCCTAGTAGACATTTGGTAATTTTCACTTCAACTTTATTCATGAAGTCTTTGTGTGTGTAACTTGCCTTTCTTATGGCCAGTTGGGAGCAATAAGAACGCAGTGTGACTACTATGCCAAAGTTGAATGGAACAATTCCCAGATCACTATGTCAGCACCATTTCTTTCAGCAGGGGTGCACATTTGGTGTAACAGGTGGGGGGCCCAATGGCAGGAGTTGGTCAGCAGTGACTGAGAAATAAGGCCTGTATTAATACATTTTTGAAACAATTGAAGATTTTTTAAGGACCTGTAAACACCTAGTCTCTTCATCTTTCTCTCCCGCAATGGCTCTCTCTCCTCTCATGTGTGTCTCTTTCTCTCACTCCTCTCCTGATTAGAATATGTGAACATTTTATTGACTTGGCTATAAATGTTAAATAATTCAGTGTGAAAATAATGACATTTTCCTTTTTCATCATCATCAAAATCAAAATGATTTCACATACTGTTTATCTCCTACTTAACACTTATTTAGCTACTTTTGATTGACCTCTCAATATATATTATGCTGTCAATTTTTGGATGTCTATATAAATGGTATTGATGTCAAAGACACCATGTTAAAGATATATGTATTGGGAGGGGGGGGTGATCATTTTAAAATATGAAGGACAATCTAAATTGCGCAAATGTCTTTCAGTAGGTTGGTTTGGTCGCAGATGGTTTATTTTGAAATCCTACAATACATCATATAGCCTTCAAGGTCTCTGCATAGTAACTCTTTCTGCCACACATCTCCTGAATCCCAGTCTGCAATGACAGTTTCAGTGCCATGGCAACCAGCACTGACACAGTAAGTGCATAGCTCAGCTGTTGCAACAGTTTCCCTCCACCTCCTCTAGTTTACCACGCAACACCCGAGCCTCCTGCTCCGCAAGCTGAGTTGTGTGTGTGAAATGACTCAGTGGTGGAGAATGCATGGAGACAGACAATGCCCATTATGCAGATACCCTTCACCAAATGTTAATGCTACATGCTGTCGAGCAAAGATTGTCCCCTGTGTAATAATGTACTACTACTAATAATAATGTACTAATAATTTACAGTGATATACATCATGATTATATACATCATATTAAGGAGAAATGTTAGAAGACTATTATTGCTGTTTATATGATAAAATGTAGTCCTACTGCAATACATATCTACATTTTATCTTAATGCATTGTTGTTCTGTCTTACAACTTCATCAAATTGAATTAGCTTTCTCGGGTTTCCAAGACAAAGATCAATAGCTGGGCAGTGATTAATGTGCATCTATAAAGCACCAATATTTCGGAACTAAGGACTGAGTTTAAAGGCAAGCAACACTATTTAGCCATTCATTAGTGCCTAGCTAAGCTGTACCTAGCCTGCAGTAGACTATCCAGAGGGAAATACTTCATTTTGTAATGAAGTATTTGTGGAAATGTCATTAAACAATGGACAATGGAGATAGGGCACCCTGAGGCCACTGTGTCTAACTGACATGCATCCAAACCACCACAGCAGGCTTCCTCTTTAGGCAAGCTGGAGCCTACATTCAACCCATGGGAAACCTCCATGGGAATGGGGTTAGAGGATTTGCAGGAAGTTATGGTCATCAAAAATAAAACCAGAAGTATTTTTTATTAGAATAAAGATATATAAGAAAATGAATGGCAATAAACAAGGTGAAATGTAAATGTTTACAGACGTATATGTATAATATAATAACAGAGCAATAGAATACGTATCATATACATGTGACCCACCACATGCTGACCACGGCGCATTTTGGTGCTGCCTACTTTTGGCTCAAAGTGAAAGTGTTCCTTTTTATTTATATCTGGATATTATTCAGATAGAAACCTAGCAATGTTATGATATTTTAGGCATATATTTATACCTTATTTAACAGGAAAAAAAACTCTTCCCAATGATTATTTTTAATACCATTGGAGTCTTTAATAATAATAAATATTGCCTATGTCCTCTCGATGAACCTCCTCAATGTCCAGAATAGGCATCACAGAGATCTGTAACCTCCAAAAACAGTGATTAATATATAACATGCATATACATGTTATACTTATACATATAATTGTTCATTGAAATGTATATTTTCATTTTTCTAATCCAAATGGCTGTGAAAATGGAACATGACAGAATGTCTTGCGACCATACTCGGCTGCTGCCGTCTGGGTTGGTGTGAATGTTAGTGAGTTGTTACCTAGCAGTCCCTGGGCTTCTGTCTCTGCAGAGAGGATCTACTGGCTGAGAACGCTGCAGAAACACAAACCTTGGCCACACTCATGTGGAGGCTTACAGGCGAGCCAGGGGGTTTTCTTTATTGCTTTCCTTTTTTTTGTACAAACTGCCCACACTTTCAATCCCGTTCATATCAGATAGCTTATTCATGTCACACAGACATAAATCAACAAACTAGATTGACCAAACTGTCCAAGTTAAACGAACCACACAGATATGTACAACAAAAACTTGCTAGGGTAATGCATGCATTCCGTGCATTTTGTCCATATATAGGCATAGAACACATACAAACACACGTGTGTTCAAGAAAAACAAACGCATACAACAACACACTTGTGCATCTACACATAATACTCAACCCAAGATGCAAAAAGGCTGTTTTTATCAGCCTCCCAACACCACTTAACAACCTACATATTATATGATACAACCTACATATATATGTTATTTGGCATTGCATAGTACATTACACTGATGATGTGGGACAGCTTTAAAGGTACAATGTGTAAAATGTAGTGGCATCTAGCGGTGAAGTTGCAGATTACAACAAACTGAATGCCCCCCCTCACCGCTCCCTTTCCAATGACGTAGGAGAAGCTATGGTGGCCTGTACTGGCCTGTAAGGTGCTAGGGGTGCAATAAATACCAGTAACTGTAATTTAATACAGTCCGAATCTCAACACGTACTCATGTACTTGTTTTGGTTTTTTGTTTAAGTCTGCGATAGTTTCACCAATGTACACATATCGAATTTCACCTGTATACAGTATGTGTGTTACATTCACACTGGTGCTCCAGTGGCCACACATTTTTTTACCTGCTTTTCCTGTTGAAGAGCTAGCAGGTTACACTTCTTTTTTTAGCATAATGTTTTTATTCTGAGATTGAAAGAGAAAGTACAACAATACAATGTAAATAATACAATGTACATGTAATACGTGCAGAATATAAATGAAACTTTTGCATTTTATACCCCAAAAATATTCCCATAAACGATAAACAGACACACTACCTCAAATGACAAAGAGTGATTCAAGTACAGAGCACAAACAAAGCAATAGAGTGCAGGAGGACATGTCAGTTAGTAAATAAAAGATAACTTAAGAGTTAAGTCCACATAAAATAGTAATAATAATAACAATGCTTATTATTATAATAAATGAAAAAGGATAGAAGGGAGGAAGGTTGGTTGAGAAAGGTCCTAAACTACAGGTCTGCCGAGAGATTCTTCAATTTGTCGAAGTGTTGTATAACTGGGCCCCAAGTAGAACTAAATGTCAGGTTGACTCCGAAGCGAAAACTTAATTTTCTCCAATTTTAAGAAGAACATTAGATCCTTCACCCACACAGTAGAACTTGGGGATCGGGGTGACTTCCAGTCCATCAGGATTCTCCTACACGCCAGAAGGGTTGAGAAAGCAGTGGCATTTCTATGTTTACTGTTTAAGTCTGGATCTTTATCAGAATGGGTACCAAATATACACATAAAGGCATTGGGTTGAAGGTTTAAATTGAGGGATTCGGACAGGAATTTAAATATGGCATTCCAGTAATCTACCAGTTTTGCGCAGGACCAAAACATGTGCATA
The DNA here is from genome assembly GCA_027122695.1 of Merluccius productus. Lineage (NCBI taxonomy): Eukaryota > Metazoa > Chordata > Actinopteri > Gadiformes > Merlucciidae > Merluccius > Merluccius productus. The sequence continues at coordinate 9,310,157 of JAOPJI010000098.1, forward strand.
AGATCTGCAGGTGAATTATGACATCGATTGCAGCTATCTTGTACATTTGGGTAGATCTTTGAGAGTTTGGAATTACAGTAGTGTACGCGATGCAGTACCTTAAACTGTATTATGCTTAACCGTGAGACTGATGAACTCTTATTTACTCTGATTAGAGCTTGATTCCAAAATGATTCTGATAAACTCACCCCTAACTCTTTTTCCCAATCTCCCTTAATCTTGACAATATTAGTCTCAGCAGCTGAGTTAATAATCTTATATATTCTGGATATACACCCTTTAAAGGTACAGTGTGTCATTTTTACTCCCATCTAGTGGTCAAATTTGATTTTGCATTCAAACGAATTTATGCTCTCTAGCACCTCGCGTTTTCA
>JAOPJI010000098.1:9418182-9429309 GCA_027122695.1 Merluccius productus
TAAATTGAAATTAACTGCGTCATACCTGCGACAAGCTCACTGCGTCCACACTCCTAGGAAGTATAACCCGCCCTTTAGGCTGCAACGATTAGTCGATTAATCGATCGGCAGAAAATTGATCATTTGATTGATCATTGATCAAAATTGATTAATCGTTTAGGTCCTTTATCACGTACAAATACCAAACATTTGCTCCTTGATTCTTCAGTAATTTAAATATTTGATTCATGGATCATTATAAAATTATTATTTTAGCTTTTCTTGGCTGCTTGTCAGATTAAGCAAGCACATTTAAGACATCACTTTGGACTCTGGTAACTTGTGACCACAATTGCTATTATTACTGACATTTTGATTGATTATCCAAAAAGAAAGAATTTGCAGAGGCACTCTGAGATTGAAAAAGTATTAAAAAGCCTTTAATATAACATGGCAAGAACTGGATAAATGCACATGGGCTTACGCGTTGCAACCATATTGGCCTTCATCAGGGCATAGAAACAGGAAGTAGGAATTTTGATTGATTATTTGCAAAAAAAATCGGTAGATTAATCGACTATGAAAATAATCGTTAGTTACAGCCCTAATATTTATGTTACATCGATCACTAGTTGATTATTTACATTTCTTGAAGGAAGATGAAATGAACAGTAGTAGCCATCAAAGTAACACATTTTTTAAAGCTCAGAATGAGAAAATATAAATTTTACATAACATTCGTTATCATTTTTGACATTTCTTTGTCTCCATCTTGCTCTGATTTCTGTCTTCCTCCATCTCTCTCATTTATTCTGTGTAATCATGGAATCAATGAAATTGGAATGGAATGGAATTTTCTCTTTCCTATGCCCCACCTCCTAGATTGTAGTGCGACTTTCTCTCAAGGTATTACTGCCTGTTACATCATGGCGTAACAGCCCAGCTAGTGATGCAACACTAATAATGATATGACACACACACACACACACACACACGTCCATTATTATTCGTGTTGAACTTCTGAAATTGGTGAATTCAGCAGTCTTGTTTTAGTAAATGTCGGAGATTCCATCAAAGTGTCTTGAGGAGGGGAGGGATGAGCGCTTTTGTTGTATTGTCAGACGACATAGTTTTGGTGCGAGGCGGCCATTCAAGTCCTGCCCTCAATGTACCAAATATGGATGTTTCCGTTGCTGGTTGCAAAGAATGGCAACACTTCTTAGATGGTAAACCCTCCTAACAGTGGTGTGTCAACCAATAGGTGACTTCATGTATATCCATATAGTTTATGGTCTAGGCATTAAAGTGGGGTAGAGAGATTTACCCTCTTGTTTACATTACACAAGCTTTCATAAAATATAGAAATAGATCTAGCTTATTCAGTAGGTGAGCATAACTTTTTAGGTATAACACATAACAAATGACTATACCCAAACATGCATTCTGATGGGTAGATGGCCACTGTAGCCTAGATGGCCACTGTAGCCAGAAAGACAAATTAGACAATGTGTAAACACCCTATAAGATTGTTGACTATTTTGCTGATGCTGCATTTGGGGCAGTGAACAAGACTGTCAACAGAAACTGATACTAACTTGTACTAACAGTACTAAACTACCTTCACATATTAACATACTTAAAAATCAAGCAGTAGTGGACTGCTGTACTGTGCACTGCCATGCCTAGTACTCATGCATAGATCTGTAACCACGCATCTATCTGTAAAGGACAGATGGTCAGATGTCTCATCAAATACCAAGTAGGATTTGAAAGGCACCTTGTCACTCCCTTTTGACCTTTCAATTAGTTTTGAATGTAGAACACACTGAATGTAGAACTCCCTACGGTTTCCTGTTTGTTCAGTCACCAAAACCTGCTTTTTAACCATAATCTATTTAGCCAGTGGCCTTTTTTCCACGGGTGCAGGGATACTGTTGGGATGAAAATATTACAATTTTCAAATCAATGTCAAAAAACATTTAAAAGAAAATGTTTTTTGAACATTTTGAAGAACTGATGTCAGATTTGTATATTCTATCATGTTTTGTTGTACTCTAATTATTAATTTTAAACTTTCTTAAATAACCATGTAATGACCTCTTAACTCACTCACGCGACATAGCGTCCAAAATCAGCGTTGTTATGTTAGCGCAGTGTGTGCGAGTCATAGCAAAAACTAGTGCATTTTTTTACAACAAGATAGACAGACTTGGCCTAAGTGATGAATTGACATGTCATCTGTGACTGCTGTGATATGCGGCTGCATTATAAGCTTCTGTGGCTCTCAGCTGGGATATTACGATATTACGGTGTTCACAAATTGCTGTGACCACTGCATTGTTGGCTGTAATGTTGTAGCCTTGTTTGGTGATGCACAGCTAAACCTATGTATAACCAATAACATTGCACTGCCTGTTTTAAAACCCTTACATCGCCATTGTATCTAGCCATACTTGTTCAGGTACCAACCGGGTTACTATTTCTATAAAAGCTCTACAATGGGGCTGGCCAATTACATTAATGACGTCCTTAACGAAAAGACCATCCATCACCAAGTTTCAATATATTCAGACAGGTTGTTTATCGATAGTACAATGCACTTGTTGTCCTTGATGGGGTTGACTGAAGGCTGCATTTTTGATCAATCAATGGGTACAGTGATTGGCTGATTAGCTGATTGGCTCATTGGCACAATGTAATTGATTCTGAACAGATCAATGTACATGCTTTGTCATATGCGTATTAAACCCAAAAACAAACAGCGAATTCAGACTAATTGACAGACGGTCCACCAGACTGGCAGACAGACTTGTCTATGTGTGTGTATGTGTGTTGCCTGTCATTACATCAGACCTGTGCAGTTGCTGTGGCGACATGACGCAAGAGCCCTTTTAAACGGGAACTCTGAATGACATACACAGCAGACACAAACACGCACACACTCTCAGAGGCCCAGCACTGATGCTGCTGTGTGTGTGTGTGTGTGTGTGTGTGTGTAAGACTACTAGATACTAATGTGTCTCATGACCAAGGATTAGATTATAGTCAGAAGGCAAACACGTGTTACTTTTCTTTGTCATGCTACTCGGATAGTTTTCTTAAAGTGCCAGTGAACCCCAAATTTATTTTTTTCTTGTTGTAAACAGGTTATTATGTCTTCTATGATCTTCAACATAGTAGTATATGCCCTTTTGTCATGTTACTAAAATAGGTAAAATGTTATGTTGTTTTGACAGCATCCAACCAGTTTATGAACGTTCTACTCTGCTCCAAGCTCAGGTCCCCCCATTTCATGGGAACTTTGACATCACAACAAAGTGTGACAGACAGTGAGAGGGTATGCTACGGTGTGTCTGGATGTGTGGCTCCTCTTGGACACTTTAAGAATAATGCCACGGTGTGTGGCACATTTTATATACAACATTGCTCATTTTAACGCTCATAATCAACAGCGCATACTAGCTTAAACATAAGTATCACATCACAGTTGGCGTGAGCTGCAACCATGAGGATAACACCTTCCCTCTCCTTCCTAGAACTCCCAGCCCAAAACGCATTTTAAAGGCGATATTTCAAATTCTAACTGAAACAGGGGGCTCATTTACACTTTAATATATAAATATAACTACATTTCTAATGAATTTATTATGTTATTTATTATTATTTTTACTCTAATTGAATATAAACTAATTTATTATGTGGCTATTGTGCATATGTGTTTTTTCTTTTCTTTCCCTACATTTCTGAATTAATATGAAATTACTTCATTTGATATGTTTAGCACAACATCAACCATTTTATTTGGTCAATACAAATACCTCAAGCCCTTACTTTATTTACTGTGTTGACTGCGGCAAATACAAACTACAAAACAGTTGCTGATTCATGAGCATGAACAATAGATTATTTATAATTGAAGTCGTTCAATATGAAGCAATGAGTGGAAAACCGGACAGAGGAATGAGTGGGGTTGTTCTGTGATCTGCTGGTGGAGGTTTGGAAGGCTGAACATGAAGTATCTCTCTGTCTATTACCAAGATGAGATGGATTGAACTACCCAGTTAATTGCATTGTGTGTATCTACCCCAAGTAAACAGAACATCTAAGGTCTAGTCCAGTTTTATTTGCATAGTCCTATCCTTTGCAACGCAGTCTCTTCCCCAATTGCAATGAGGCTTGCACTAACCAAAGTTTATGCCAATCTAAGTAGGTTCTTTATTCGACATCTATTTGTGAAAATGTTGTATGAATCAAGACAGCTTATGATGCAAGGCAGGCAGCAATTTGATGCAGCTGCATTACTGCTGGCTACCATTTTAAAGGTAATAGAACAAGCTAATATATATCTATAATGTTTAACTTACATAATTCAACTGAATTAAGAGTTTCAATGAATGGAATATCAGAATGATAATCTTCTAAGCATCAATGAATAACATTGTAGCAGAGCGTTTTTGGAAAACGCCCCCAGCGGTTTTTTAAATGTCTCTCTCTGCGTTTTTTTCTCCCGCACCAAGCGTATAAAAAAGTTGAAAAAAGTTGAACTTTCAGGAAAAAAGCCCCTAACGTTAGGCGTTTTTTTACAACTGACGAATCACAGTTCGCCGCAAATCGCGCATCATCGAAACAAAGCTCCTGGACTATGATGGTGGGCACCTTGCTGCTGCCTTCCCCGAGTGATATCTGCACCCACAAACGTGCAGGTACATGATTCTCCTCCTCGTCGTCAGGTAGGGCCAATGCAAGTGCCAATCGCCTGTTTCTAGCCATTTTGTAACAACGATGTAAGGGTAGCCTGGATACGTAGTAGGCGAGTAACGTCGGGGTCTAGAGTGGGTTCATTGCTAGGCGATAGAAAAAACGCTCTCGGTGCTCTTAGGACAAAAAGCGCTGCCAGATTTTTTTTGTTGAAAAAACGGTCGGCTCAACTTTTCCCTACCACAAAAAACGCTAGGTGTGAACACGCCCTAAGAATAAGTATGATACATACAACATACATTAGAACACTTACATTTTGGTGTGGCCTTATGGGATAGCCTCACTGACCAAGGAAGCATTTAATATTTCCTTACATTTTGCCAAAGCAAGGTACCTAGCTAGGATGTTTCCTCTGCTTCCTACTGAATTGGGACACTCTCCCACCACTATATTACTTAGAATTGCCATCTATCTAGGATGCATCCTAGCAATTGGGACACAACCAGCGTGTACAAAATATTACTGCATTATATTGCTGTCAAGTTAGTGACTGCACATATGGATAGGGAGGAGGAATTTACCCATTAGTTAACATACATCCCAAACACAATTGTCAGTACATTTCAACCAAAAGTACCCAAATACAGTGGACACTATAACTTGGTTAAAAACAAGTTGTTGCATATAAGTAGAAAAGTTCCGTTTGGGGAAAGATGTACAGGCACCACAAATGTTGTTTCGTGTGATTTGGGGTCATTACCTGGAAAACATGTCTGCAGGTGTTCGGTGAGTGCCTCCTGGGTGACAGGTTTGTGGGCCGAGTTCATAGCAGAGATAGCCAACAGCAGCACCTCTCCCAGAGGGATGAACTGCGATTGGCTGATCGGGGACATACTGATAGGTGACACATCACCTGTGGAAAGAGAGACATTGTACTTCGTATTAATTATCCCGATATGAAAAAAACAACAACACAAATAGAAACAACCTGGATACTCTTTGTTTGCTCCTAATCATACATACTATCAATATTGTCATTACACCATCAGTCAAAGGGTTGTTGGTTGTACCAAGGCTAGATTATAACAGCAAACCTTGTCACAGTGTCCTTGAGGAAGAGCCTACTTTATAGTCACCGCAACTGTAGTGTTGCTGACGGGGCATGTGAAAGGTAATGTAATTATGGCTCTGGATGCGGCCCAGTAATCTGTTGAGATGTTGTCCACCACTGCGGTGGCCTTTAGCCATCATGTATGTGTTGGTGAATGAAAGTCGTTATTTGTAGTCACAGTGACTAGGGAAGTGTTGGGTGGTTGTCATCGTATATTCAATACAAACAAAATTGGTCACGAGTCATGACAAGGCCAAGGTTGCTACAAACAGCACAGTGAGGTGACTGAACTCTTTGCTTGCTCATCATGAGGTATCCAAGTATGCAATACTGGATACCAGAGCATACAAAGGGAGAGCTTCAAGCAGTTTTAAACTAGATGGAATAGACACTTGTGGCCATGTAGAGATCCAAACACTGCTTCTGCTCTGTATGATACAACAAAGTAAACGCTTAAAACAAAATACTAGTGTTTTGTAGTCATTTCACAGGCACTACAGGCTAAAGTGGATCATCTCAATGAATTCTTGAATTGCGCTATTAGCATGCAGTCAATTAGTATTAGCGTAGGCCCTGTACTGGATGCACTTGTATCAATTGTATTATTTTCAAAGAAGTTGTTTGCAAGGGCTACTTTCAAGTTTGTGAATTGTCAAATATATGTGTTATTTTGATTAGTATCCATATCTTCCAGTCTGTTTTGAATCACAAAAAAAAATGTTTGAGTGAATTGGCAGGTTAGGCCAGTCCAGTCTTTCCCCATGGCATTACGACTTGTTGCAGTAGACAGTTGACATGTGGAGTAGGAGCATGAAAGCTAGCATGGTGAGCTTGTATGGCCACACACCATTTATCCTACATTTTCTTTAAAGAATGGTAAATCATGGTTCATGGTTATTCAATAATTTTAAGAGAATTGAATCGATATATTTTGGGGAATGATAGCAAAATACAAACCCAAATTAACAAACGCATGCAGATAATGTATACGGTAAGCTGTGAAGGTGACGATTGACAGGGATTTTCCAACATCTATATGCAAATATAGCCCCAGTGAGAGCAGATGTGATGTTGGATTTGAGAACTAATAATGTGATATTAATTAGAATAAAATGTCAATAACAAAAATCTATTAAAGGCCCAATGAAATGAAAAATACATTGTGGAGTATATGTGGAGTGTGTGTGGTTGATAGCTGGTTTATAGCCTCACCTGGCCCGAGTCAGACTGATTAGACTCTGGGGCTGGGTGAGGTTGCACACCTGTGGTGCATGAGCAATCATGGCACCCAGGATAAACCAGCTATCACCACACACATTCGAGGGAGAGCCACTGTCATGGTAGCATGTAACATCTGCTCGGCGTACAACATCTCGCCATCTCCAATAAATGCATATTCAACACAACCTCAACCTGTGTCATGTGTCGGAGGGCCCCAGCAAAAGCCAATTAGGTGGCGTGTGGTAGAGTCTACTGCTACGCTGGCACCCAATGTGGGGCTTCTCTGACCAAAAAGGGATATGGAAGGGCTGCCCAGAAATGCACTGGAGTCACCAGCGACGTCACTGGACAGCCACCTCCCAGCACCAGCCCTTCCTCGAATACCTCGGAATCCAAATTTGTAAGAATCTTAAAGAACGCCAAGAAAAAAACTTTAAACCCAAATTACAAAAGACAAAAAATATATTTAATATGTGGCTTCAAAGAGATCTCTCCTTGATAGGCAGAGTCCTTTTAAGTAAAGCAGACGGTATCTCGAGATTTGTTTACCCTACTCTTTCTCTTTTTATCCAACAATCTACATGTAAAGAAATAAACAGTGCTTTAATTAACTTTATTTGGAAAAATAAATGCCATCATTTAAAAAAAGAGATCTTAGCTGGTCCTAGAGGTGTTGGTGGCTTGGAAATCCTAGACTTTATAGATGTGAATTACACTTTTAAACTAAAATGGTTAAAATAATTTCTGAAAGCTCCAGAGTCCTTTTGGTATTTTATACCACAGAATGTCTTTAGGAAAATGGGAGGAATACAGTTTCTACTACAATGTAATTACGATGCATCCAAATTACCGCAAAAATTGTCTAAATTTCATCAACAGTCTCTCATGGCAGCAAAATTAAGCTTTGTCCATAACTTCTCCCCTCACAAAACCATAATTTGGAACAATGAATATATAACTAGGAAAAATAAATCAATATATTTACAAAACTGGATTGACAGGAATATAATTTTCCTCGCAGACTTACAAAATGATGAAGGTAAAATTCTAAATTACGAGGAATTCCTTAAATCTAAAACCTTTCCTGTCACCAATAAAGAATATCAATTGGTAATAAACGCTATTCCTAATGGAATTCTTCAATTGATGAAGTGTCACTTTGAGACGCCAGAAGTACAAGAGAAGGATCTCTCCTCTTTGTTGACGGTATAGATATTAGAAATAAAAAGTGCACTAATAAACACATAAGAAACTACTTCTACAGTAAAAGGAAAATAACCCCAAGAGGAAAATTTGTTTGGAACTCCCATTTCTCTGACATCCAGTGGAAAACAGCGTGGCTCCTCCCCTATAAATTTGCAATCTCAAACAAATTAAAAGAAGTCCAATATAAAATTTTACATCATACTTACCCCACCAACCAACTCATATCCAAATTTGTAGACATTGATAGCAGATGTGTATTTTGTAAACATGATGAAGAGACCATCATCCATTTGTTTTATGAATGTGTGCATACTTTAAGTTTCTGGAAAAAATTTGAAGAATTCTTTGACATACAAACTAAAAATGTAATTAAATTAGAAGCTAAAGATATCTTACTATATTACGAAAACCAAAATCACAAAATTCAACAATTGGTCAACTTAATGATTCTTGTTGCTAAGTTTCACATTCATAAAGCAAAATTCTCCAAATCCTGTCCATCCTTAGTTCTTTTTAAAGTTGATTTCAAAATGTATTTTGAGTCGATACAATTGATTAATAACAAGAAATGTAATACCACTGTCAACCTCATAAAAGGAATGTTTACTGATATCGAATGTATTGCTTCCTATTATGTTTAGTGTAACAGTTAATATGTTTAGTGTAACTATTAATGTCCCGAACTGCTCGCATTGTATTTTAGTATTTTGTGAAAGGAATATTGTTATCTTTTTGGACTATGGTGATGCCTGTGTATGTTTGTGTTTTGTATACTATTGAATGATACCTACCGTTTATAGTAATGTTATTGTATTTTCTGAAATTGAAAATAAAGTTAAAAAAAAAAAAGCTCGCTTACAGACCCATTTTTTGACTCTGCAGATTACAAAACATTGATTTAGTTGTCGAAACTTACGCTTAAGGGGTGGGGAGGCACTCCGGATACGCAAATATACATATAAAAGCAACGAAAAAGTGAGTTTTGCATAATATGTCCCCTTTAATGCCATGCTTTCGCGTGAGGTGGTCAAACGTGACTCCATTTACCATGGCGTCTAAAGACGCCGACCGGCGAGACACCCGCAGGAGGAAAAAAGAAAAACACAAACACACACTAACAATAAACTTAAAGTGAAACTATACCCAATAAACCACATTAAATTAAATCAAATCAAATTACTACGGAACAGAGAGAGAGAGAGAGAGAGAGAGAGAGAGAGAGAGAGAGAGAGAGAAAACAGTGTCCTGGGACATTTACAATATTTAGAGATGTTTACTGATATGATGATTTCTTTATTTTAAATTGTAATTGTTATTTAAGATCATTGTTTCAGAAGTCTTATTATGGACCTTTTCAATTTATTTTGTATGCATGAAACTCAAGATGCTAATGGTTACTAGACATCTTCCATCAAGTAGATGAACTGAATATGATCTGAACCCGTTTACACAGCTTCAAACCATAGCGGTATACACAAGGCTACCAGGAGGACTAGCTCTGTAAGTGTGTATTTGCAAATTGAACCTATATATTTTACAATATGCTTATTTTGGCAGAGCATAGAAACAGCAAACAAAGACAAATTGGGGGGGGGGGCAAGAACTGGATGCACCCAGCCCTGAACACTAACATTTAGGATTAGGGTTGCACTACCGTGGCAGAGAGAGAGGAAACAAAGGGGAACGGGAGAGAACTATGAGTGATGGTGGGCCAGGGGAGATGGCAGACAGCTTGCGTCTTTCTGCTTCTCCTCATCTTCATAATTGTAAAGGCACCCTTGCTGCAGCAGCTGTGCCAATACTTTGTGTGCGTCTGTGTGTGTGTGTGTGTGTGTGTGTGTGCCTGTCTGTGTGTCACTGCTTGCATGTGTGTGTGTGTGCGCACATGCACGCTAGTGTGTGTGTTTCACACAATGGTGAGCGCGAGTAAAGTAGTGCGACCTTTGAAAACAGGAGGCTAGAGAATTACAGAAATTTGATCAAATTTGGAAAAAATGTCCTCCGATTTGACCCCCCCCCCCTCCATCCATCCACTCAGTATTTCAGTATTCAGCTCCACTGGTAAACAACCTAATAGAGCAAACGCAGCCCTCACACAAACAGACACACACACATGCACGTACACTGCAAAAACTAGTACTGTCGGCACTGGAAACAACAGATGCGTGTGGCATATTGGATATATGTTTTCCAATGAATTTCCTCTGTGCTCTTCAGCTGACCCAATGGGAATACATTAGTGCCTTCATGCTCGGCACTTTGGGTTTTTATGGCAGTGTGAGTGAGTGTGCGTGTGTGTGTGTGTGGATATAAACCTACGATGAACAATACCGTATTCCTAACAAACATACATGTGTTGTTGCACATTCACTTTTCAAGAAACACTGCATAAGAGAAACATTTGAAAATCTCTGTATTTTACCAAAAGGACCCAAAAGACAAAGAAAAGAAAATTGCATTTCAGATGTGTAAACAGGACATTTATACTGATGTGGGAATATTTGCTGCAAAGATTTCATTTTTTCTGTCCGTTCATCGCGCCTCACGACAGACCACAAGAACACATAACAAAATACAATGAAAAGCCACCGGATGCCCTGCGTGTCCTCACAATAAAGATGATTTTGGACACCCTGCCACTGGCCAGTCACTAGATAGCACTTCCCCGTTGACATCAGCCCTCTGTAAAGACAACTCAAGACTGATGTCTCCAATTGAGCACCAAATTGGAAACAGAACAGGGGAGAATATTGAGGCTATTTGCCTGGATGGTGACACATTGATTCAGTTGAATTCAGTGGGGGTGTCTCTGTGTGTCTGGGGGGGGGGGGGCGGGGGGGGGGGGGGGGCGGGGGGGGGGGGGGGGGAGGCGGGGCGGCGGGAGGGGGGGGGGGGGGGGCGGGGGGACGGGG
>JAOPJI010000098.1:9440671-9453708 GCA_027122695.1 Merluccius productus
GTGTGTGTGTGTGTGTGTGTGTGTGTGTGTGTGTGTGTGTGTGTGTGTGTGTGTGTGTGTGTGTGTGTGTGTGTCGCTCAGTTAAAGTAACTGTATATGGAACTGAACTATTGGAAACTGCAAGTAAAATGCTAACGAAATTGAAGTCTGTACGGTAGCCTTTATAAATAAAGTAATTAAAGCTGTACTCTTCACTGTTTAACTAATTCTATTTATTGGAGTAAATAATCAAGAGGCCATTAGGATATAATCAGTACCGATTTTTAAGGCAGCGGCTTGGTGTGAATGCTGTACCCCATGCCATGATCTCTTTCCCCTCGCTGCTTCCCCACCAGGAGCCTTGAACCCCCTGAGTGCGGCTGCGGCTGCAGCTGCTGCTGCTGGGAGGGTTGCCCTAGGAGGCCAGTCAGGCTCCAGCGGTGTCCTGCTAGCCAGCAACCTCAACGAGGAGGTCAGTAACACATGACAGGGACACCCCTTCAAAGCTATGCTAAAGGCTCTCTCCTACCGTGCACTACTAACTGACGACTTCCAACGGTCGTGCTGCCATTATCATCTTGTCTGTGTATTTACATCTTGCGACATGCTGAAAGTCCACAAGGAGAATTCTCCTGTCTTGTAATGTATTGTAAAAATCGAAATGCTAAAGAGTAAAAGGTGAAGAGGAAAGGGCGCTTGGTAAAGCCACACATGCGACTGCATCTCAATTGGTCTCTTAAAGTGTAAGTGAACTCCCTATTTCAGCTTGAATTTCAAACACTAATTTAAATATCAGTTTTGGGTTCTTCGAAGGAGGGGGGACGTGTTATCCCCATGGTGACAACTCACGACAAATTTGATACTTACAAATTTGTACACGTTGTTAAATGAGCGTTATGAGCCATGTTGAATATGAAATGTGTGTGGCGTAGTGTCCGAGAAGCTTAACCCTCTCTCGGACACAGCCCTCAACATTAACCACTGCCCAGGTGGAGCTGTGGTGATGGCATACCCTCTCGGTGTTGGCGCCCCCAACAGGACTGGAGTTAAGAGCATAGTAGAATGTTCACAAATTGGTTTTTGTTGTTGTACATCTGTTTTGTCTAAATTATGGGATTATTTTGGTTACAATGACAAAATTACATATTAACATGTTGAAGGTCATAGAAGACATACTAAGACAAGAAAGAAGACAAAAAAAACACTGAGTTCACTGGAGGTGTTCAATTTGTTTTTGAGATTAAGCTGTAAATTAGTCAACCTTTTGTGTTTGTATATAGCTGTAGCAATAGTAGATTTAAAAAAATGTTGGTGGCCTGGAGGCTAGATGGGGCAGTTGATTATTTCTAAAAACCTCCAATCCTATTCTTTCAAATCACCGTAAAGCTAATTTCGAAACGGCACAAGATCTTTTAACCAATTTAATTAATTTGTTGTCAGCAATGGCATCTCCTTTTTAATTTCCATGAAAACAAGAGTGTCTTCTCATCCCATTCAAATGTCATTCTCTGCTCACGGTTCCTTATGTCAAACTGTATCTTAACTCTGCTAACCCTGCTGTCTCTGTTTTTTCTTCTCTAAGTCAAACTCTGCTTTCTTCAGCCTATATGAAATCCCTCTCTGACCTCTTGCCTGTCTTTCTGGTTCTCCAAATCCAAAAAAACGACACATTGTGCTTCATCTTTGAGCTCACTCACACTCCACAACCCTCATAGCCTCCTAATCTCCTATTCTGACTTCTGTAATTGCTCTTCTAGATCTTTTTATCGTTTGCTTTTCCTAGTCTGCCATTGAGTGTCACCACAGAGCCTAGGCATATGTCGGTCAAAGGGACGGCTTTCTCTTAATCAGACATTTTCCCCAGGGTGTTTGAATGCCAGTAAAATCATTGTAGATATCGATCACTTATTTGTGTTTTGATTTGGGATATGAAAATTTTAATGTTACTGGTGTTAAAAGGTAACAACAAATTACAGTAGTTTCCCATGTTATCAAGCATCATTAAGCTTGCATAGTCTTATTATAGTGACTCGTATTTTTGACAAATGTCAAATAAGTATGGTGGTGGACTTGTCATTGATTCTTGCATGTCGAGCTGCACCCCAACACTGAATTCTAACTGCATGCTCACCTTAACGTCTTCTCCCCTCCTCACAGCATTTAATTATTGGTACTGTCATCTTTCCCCAGCAGACAAATTGCTGAAAATCACATTCATGACTACTGCATGTTGTGTTTTGTGTCCCATGTTTGAAATTTAATTGCTGATTTTAATAATTTTGTTTATTTTTTTGTTTTTACATAAATGTACCTTTTTGCCCCATGCTTGTCTAGGGTGAAAATACATTTTTGGCATACGTTATTTGCTATTTTGACTAAAGAAACATTGTTTCCAGCCATTTTCTCTGACCAAACTACCTGCATTATTCCAGTGTACTGACCTGTATTTTATTTTTGTCCCTTCCCCTCCCCCCTCACTTTATTTATTTTTATTTGCTCACCCCCAAACACCCTCCCACTCCCATCGATCCTCCCTCATTCTCTTGTCCTCCCTTTCCAACCCTCACCACATTAACTACCCCAACCCTCTCCCAAAACCGTCCACTGTCTCCCTTCTCCTCCATGACCCCTCTTTCTCCTCCATGACCCATCACCTCATCACTGTCCGGGGGGGGAACAAACAAAAACCAACCATCCCTCCTACCTACCTCCGCTCTGGATCGATCTGTCCATCTCCGCTCTCTACCTACGCTCCGACTCCTCTACCTCTTCTACCTGTCTCACGCTGCTTGTTGCTCTTCTCTCCCTCTAAAGATGGTTACGCCCCAAAGTCTGTTTACCCTCTTCGGTATGTTATCGCTAGAGCTCTCACTCTCTCTTGTCTATCTCTCTCTCTCTGACTCTTTCTCTCTCTGTCTCTTTCTTCTCTACACTGTTCTCATTGTTCTTTCTCTGTATATCCTTGAGACATTTATCATAATTACTATAATTATTGTTAGCTTAGACTCATGTGTTTGTGCACTGTTTATTAGGTAGTTTGTAACGCATACAGGCCCCCTGCTTATCGCTTTTGGGTCATGTTTATTTCTTTGTCCTGAAAATTCAATAGTCAATTTTTTATCATTGCATGGTTAAATGTTGTTTTGCTTGCATGCAATTTTTTTATTAGCCATCTGACCTGGCTCGATGACCTCTTGTTTTAAGAGGGTGTCTATTTGTAATTATATCTATACACCTCTTTCTATCAATTCTCCTGTTAATTTATCATGTTCTTTTTTTCCTACTATTCTCTTCTATATATATCTGAACGTGGCCTCTCTGCTCCGGTGCTAACTGTCTTCCTGACCGTCTGCTCTCTTTCTCCACCTCACAACCTCTTCCTCTGCCTGGCTATGGCTTCAATGCAGGGGTGTATGGGGATGTCCAGAGGGTGAAAATCCTCTACAATAAAAAGGACAGCGCATTGATTCAGATGTCCGACGGCAACCAGGCGCAGTTAGGTGAGCAGGCTGGTGACATAAGAAAGCCAAACATCTTTTGCCCACTATTGGCAACTGTGATCACAATGATGAGCATCTTTATAAACCATATGACTAAAGAAGGATGCCAAAGACTGCTTCAGTGTCAAGCAAGCACAATCAGATTTTTATTCTATATGTTATGTTATGTATTTGGTAAAGTTTGAAGCAGGATCTATAATTAAATCATCCAAAATAAAAGCCTTTACCGTTGGATATTGTTGTTGAGACTGAACTAGATTCTTTCACCAAATGTTGAGTGGCTGGCCTGTGTAGGTAGAGTTCCCCCGTGTTCGATAAGTGTGTAAGTTTTACAAAAATGTCCGCCCGCCAGGAACGTCCACACAA
Source organism: Merluccius productus (assembly GCA_027122695.1). Lineage (NCBI taxonomy): Eukaryota > Metazoa > Chordata > Actinopteri > Gadiformes > Merlucciidae > Merluccius > Merluccius productus. The sequence continues at coordinate 9,444,517 of JAOPJI010000098.1, forward strand.
AAAATTAAAATGACATATATAGCAGCATAGCGCCACTATTTTCGTGTATTAAAATAATCACATATCTCAATAGCAGTTTACGTAGTCGGAAATTGTTTTTTAAGCTAGAAAGATATTGGATATTCAACAAATATTCCCGTGCCGAATTACATCCATCCTCCATCTGACACGGGAACTACAGACGCAATCACCGGTATGAGTCCAGTGTGTCTAGGTATACACCATACCAGCCAAAGAGGTGTGGCTTCCAGGCAAAGTTATCGGGCAGCAGCATTTCACTATAGAGCTATCATTAGCAAATATTTCTACACAATAGGCGAATTACAAAGTACCGCAATTAAACCATAGGCCTACGTTTTATGTTTCAAAATCTTCCCAGTGCATAGAACATTAAAATCGCAGTTAAAAGCTTGCTCTACAACAGTAAAAAGCAGGTAAAAAACCGGGGTGGCTAGTGGAGCTTACATTCACCGGTGTGAATGTAACATAGACTGTAAAAACCAATGCAGCTTAAACTGACTTTCGGTGGATTGGTGAAAACTATCGCTAACTATTAAAAAAAAAAGAAAAAGCGCTTACAAGAGTATTCATTAAGATCATGTATTTCATTAGTTTTTGGGTATTTCTTGCATCCCTACCGCCAACCAATGAGGACTACCCTTGATGGTCACATGGGTTAGAGCATAACGTCTTAGCCTTCGATTCAGCATCTAAGCACAGAGTCCATATCATTGGCAGTAAATAAAAGTGCTTTCAGTGAAGCTGCAATGCTATGCATTAACTTGCCTCTCTGCAGCAATGAGCCATCTGAACGGGCAGAAGATGTACAGCAAGATCATCCGCGTGACTCTGTCCAAGCACCAGACGGTGGCGCTGCCCCGCGACGGTTTGGATGACCAGGGCTTGACCAAGGACTTCGGCAATTCCCCGCTGCACCGCTTCAAAAAGCCTGGCTCCAAGAATTTCCAGAACATCTTCCCACCCTCTGCCACCCTCCACCTCTCCAACATCCCGTAAGCCAGCAGCCATGGGAGGCCAGCAGAGTCCCATGCAAATGACAGCACTGATGTTGTTTGTGTCTCTGCATGTGGCACTAAACCATTTCTTTGTCTCGTTATCCAACAGGCAAGATGTGAGTGAAGACGACTTGCGGCTCCTCTTCTCCAATGGTGGTGGGACTGTGAAAGCCTTCAAATTTTTCCAGTGAGTGTTTATATTTCTGTTGCTACATCAATGTTGAAAGATGTGTGGGTTATAAACAAAATAATTGCAATAACCCATGTCCCCTCCCCCCACCTCAGGGATCACAAAATGGCTCTTCTTCAGATGACTACCGTGGAGGAGGCCATCCAAACCCTGATGGATCTCCACAACTACAACATGGGAGGCAGCCAGCACCTCAGAGTCTCCTTTTCAAAGTCCACCATTTAGACATCTGGACTTCCGACTACGCTATGGAGTTTAACCTGCTCCATACAGGCCAAGCATTGCGTTGCGGGCGGGCAAACAAATTGGTTTTTCTAGTAGTTGATTTAAGTAAAGTGTGATGTTTTGTTTTTGATCCCGTCATTCCTTGAAAGATTGACCCCTTCTAACATTTGTTTTCCTGTTGAAGAGACATTGATGTGTACGTGTAGATGTAAGGTCCGCTTGTCATCTGCCCCTCCTGAAACTGTACCTCCACACTCCTTTTGTGACACGAGTGGACTCTTTTCTACTCATCTGTAGTGATTCCCTGTATAATGGGGTGCACATTGGTTATCTTTATTAATTTGATCATATTTCAGTTGATAAGATGTGCCTTACTCAACAACATCAACTGTTTCAACAGCTGACCGCGTTCACAAGATACCCACGCAAATTATTTTTTCCGTACCACTCGAAACCACGGATAATAATGTTGCAGTGCAAGAATGCAAGCCATTTTCTATCTAACGGCGCTCACTTGTAGCATTTTTGTTCCACATTTGTTTTTGTTTTTTACATTTTCAAAGGTTAAGTAAACAATGAAATAGCCTGTCCGTTTTACTTGGCCAAAATCCTGTTCTGCATCCGAGACCTTCACCACCACCGCCTCTCAGTGAGGCAACACAAACTTTTCCGCAAACAATCCGTGATAGGCTTTGTAATTCCAACCGCAGCTTGCTGAAAGTTAATCAATGTAAGCTTCAGCTATGTGTAAAATGTTGACAATTCATTACTAATCGGACTAAGAACGTGGTCTACAAGTATATTGTTTGATCTTTAGTTACCTTCCATGCTTTTTTCCGTAGTTATTTGATGTAATTTTAAATGTGACAATGGGGTTTATAAGCATGTGTAGTCATTTAGATTCTGCAATAGGGAAGTTGTTGCATGCTTTGGAAGCGAATAGCAGCATTAAGTCCACTGTGATGTCATGTGACAGTTTACTGAGGAGAAGGCTACTTGGTTGGACCAAAGTTTATGTGCCTTTAGTGTTTCTTTCCTATTTAATTTTAACAAGAACAAAACATTTTTCATGGAATCTTATGAAAACAAATTAGTTTATTTCCTTCATGTTGTATTTGGGGGTGTGTAACATTATCGACCTTTTGAAGAAAAAAAAAACTGCATCCGCTGGAAATGGGTTTTGTTAAAAAAAAAAGAAGTATATTTTCTATACAAGTCTCTTTTTACACATTGAAATGTAAGGATTCAGTATAGTTCAGAAGAGGCACAATTAAAAGCAGACTTTTCTAATATGGGGAGATGTGGCTTGATTTCCTGCTTTTGTTTTTCTCTTGTGGTCTCTTCTGTGTGGGTGTGTGTGTGTGTGTGCGTGCGCGTGTTAGACATTCTCTGTAGCATGCTAAATAAAACTTCTGTAGCTCTGCCCTCACTTCCTCTGTCTTTCACTTCTGTTGCCTCTTCTGTTCTCTAACTGCCGCTCACCTCTGATTCAGACTTTACTCCCAGTGTGGGAAAAGGGCCAACAGCTATTTTCGAAGCCACTTATAAAATAAATTCAAGCTGCAATGGGCCAGATTGAGCCCCCTGATGGTTCTAACTCACAGGACAAGAAGTGCATTTTCTCGATGCCAACTGACGGTGTATTCCACGGACGTCTTACCGTTACCGCAAGTGGCCTCAATGGGTTTATAGTGGGTTTTTTTGCTGCCACATCTGGCTCTTGAGAATGGCTACGTCTAAGCAACAATTCCTTGGGCACATGGTGCTGTAATATATTGGTGGTTGAAGTGATAGATTAGGGGATATTTCACAATGTCGATGTTAAATGTACACGTTATGGCTTGTCGGCTTTTGATGCACAAATTGCATGATTACCCATGTCGAGATCAAGAAACTTTCTAGACTGAGCATTCGTCTTTCAAAGCTCATTAGATAAGACTAGCACCACTACTTTTGAGTAATTTGTATTTGACCTGAGTGATAAAAAGAAATAGATGGCCTACATTTGGGCGTAGTATTTTTGTATTTAAAATACAGAAAACATTTTTTTAGATTTAAACCTGAACGTAGACTAACCATTATGCCTAAACTTAACCATCTCTAACCTAATGGTCATGCTTTATAAAACAAATGTGAAGGGGGTCATAGCTTGGCAGAATTGCTTTGGAGGGGGGGGGTCACACATGCTGACTTTAAATAGTGTCTCTTATGGAAATACAACACAAATATGGTTCAAATTTTTCTCCTAAAGCTTTCTTTTTAGAGCCTATGATTTGACAAGATATTTTGAGTTTATACAGGCTGTGCCCATCTCTGACTAGCTCTTGTGTACCAAATTATTTAGGTCTAAGGAACACAATTTTTTTCTTAATCTGTCCAAGATGTTGCGGCATAGTCGTCTTTTACTAGTTTTGTTGTCAAACCTTTTAACAATTAAAGGTGCTGCCCCAGAATCAACAGAATGGTAGCCAACGACCATTCAACATGTTGGCCAACACAAAACTTTGTTGCAGTTTGTTGGGTCAGTGTTGTATCATGTTACTTTCATGTTCTTTTTGGATGTGTTTAAAGCCATGCTAATAGCTTTTGCTATACTGCATGATAATAGATGTCCTGTCAATTGGTGCCTGATGGAAGACTCCCCTTCAACAAGTGACTCCATATCAGCACCGTGGGACGGGGCCAGAGGAGACAAGCTGATCCATCACGTATAGCCATGCTCAACATAGCCTACTCTTTCTTAGCACAATGGCTGTTTAGTTTTGCAAGCTCTAAATGGATGTTCTTGTGTCTTCAATACAGAAATGCCATGGTGTTTGAGGATATAGTGGATCGATGGCCTGTCTGGCTGGACACTGAGAATCCACCTTCCATCACTCTGTTAAGAAGCCATGGATAGAGAGGTCTTCTGGACAACCTGTGACATTAAACTGGATTGAATAAATTCACTCGTCAAGACAATCTAATGGCAAGGCAAAATAATGGCAAGGCAAAATAATGTTTATAGACTAGAGAACAATTCCCTGGATGCATTGCCTTGTGGATGGGCGTGTTTTACTCTTGAGACATTTTCTAGTTCAGATATGTTTTAATTGAGCAAATAGCTGCAGTAGAAAAGTTACATGTTAAAAAAAACAGAACAACTAGCTGCACCTTCCACCATAAGTGAAAAAACAAAAAGTTCTGTCATGGTTTTGCCACCCCGTGGCTCGAATCTAGTGCACATGTATCTCAGGACTTACAACAACCAACTGAAACACACACACACACACACACATTCACACCTTTTGGGTAGACAACTTCATAATGGATGAATTGCATGGAGCTCTTTCTCTCTCTCTCTGCCTGCTGTGGATTTACCTGGAGCGCAGCACAGTGTATATTTATCAGCCTTTGGCTCTGTTTATAAGTGTGTTAATGTACTCTAATGAACATGTGCAGTATGAGGACTCTTTTCACATTATTATTTGTGTTATTGGAAAGAAAGGAATTTCTAATTTGCTGTATTGGTGTAGGCGTTTGTGTGTTGTGTTGGTAATTTATAATAAGCAAAAAAGTTGTTTATTTTAATGAAGGCTGGATTTCCGTTTGATATAACTAAACAAAATACAACTTTAACTTGCCTATCTGAATATTTCCTATGCGATCCCTACCCTGTGACTGCAAGTGTCACAAATTCCCGAAAACGATTAGTTATTTTCATCTGTTTTTTGTTTCTCATGCCATGTCACTAACTCTCCTGTCGTTTCAGATCCGCTCCCCCTTGCTACGCATCACCTCATTCTCCTCACCTGCAGTTCATTCCCTCATTAATCCCTCAATATAAATACCAGTCCGCTACCCTTTGTTCTCTGCCTATGCTTGTGTGCTATGCCAAACATGCCACATACCTGTTTTTTCCTGACCTGCCTGTTTTGACCCTGTTTTCTGGACCTTGGAATCCCTGCCTGCCCTTGTTGGATTGGTTTGCCTGAGTGACTGATCTCAGGTTTTGACTCTGCCTGTTTACTAAGTAAACTGAATTTCATTGCAATTCCATCTGTCTCCTTGTCGTGCTTTTGGGTTCAAACCTTCCAGTACCAGTGAACTTTACAGTACAATCTGGCCAAAAATTAACGCAGCCGACTATGGTTCACTCCGAGAGGAGCTGTTGGTATAGGCCAGTGCAATACAGCGTCATGACCAGCAAGTTACCTCTATGGTGGGGGGACTACAGGAGATGGCGGCTCCCCACAATAGAGGTATGAAAAGCATTCATGAACACCTCCAGAGGCTTTCCATTTTGGACCATGGACCGGTTACTGCTCTGGATTTCAGATCTCCAGTTTGATGTTCTCCAGTGTCGCATGCAAGCTTACCTCCACCTGAAAGTTATTCCGGTGCTCCTGATTCCTGCCGGCTATTTCTCATGCATTTTTCACTCGCCTTTGAGCTCCAGCCTTCAGCCTTTCCCACAGAGATCCCGGGTGGCGTATATTGTCTCGCTGCTCACTGGCGGAGCCATAGACTAGGGAACCGCTGAGAGGCAGAGGCCTGCTCGTCGGTCAAGTTGTTCTCGGCTGATCTTCGGAAGGTCTTCATTCACATTATTCCCGGAAGGGAGGCAACTCAAGGTTTGTTCAACCTGACGCAGGGAGGAAGGTCCCTGTCCGACTACTCTATAAAGTTTCGTACCATGGCAGCGGAGAGGAACGCTCCTTTACTCTTAGACGCCTTCTACCAAGGACACTCCGACTGCATTAAAGATGAACTAGCAGCCCGAGATCTCCCAGCGGACCTTGATGCGCTTTTCACTCTCGCGAGGTGATGCTCACCTTGGTGCTGTTGCTACAATGCTTCTGGTGGCCCTCCATGGAGGATGACACCAAGGGATTCACCACCTGTTCCCAACATAAGAGCAACAAGCTCCCTCCGGCCTTCTTCATCCACTACCGGTTCCTCGTCGTCCTGGTCCCACGTCTCTGTGGACTTCGTCACTGGCCTGCCATCTTCTGACGGTAACACTGTTATCCACACAGTTGTGGATAGGTTCTGTAAGACTCCCCAGTAGATTCCATTACCCAAGTTACCTACTGCCAGAAAATAGAAGAAGAAACTGCTGAAAATATGTTGCAGCATGTGTTTCCACTTGCATGGTGTCCCCAGTGACATTGTCTCTTGACAGGGGCCACAGTTTACATTTATTTTTGGTCTGAGTTTTGGAGCCTTGTGGGGGCCACTGTCAGCCTGTCATCAGGATTCACCCTCTCAGGTGTTCATCCGGCGGTGTCGGCACATTTGGACCCAGGCCGGCTCCATCCTACGCTCCACGAAGGTTATCAACCCTGCGGCTGTCCGTCTCCGTCTGCTGCGATCATTGAGGATTCATCCCACTTTCCATGTCTCCAAAGTCAAACCGGTTAATGAGAGTCCGCTTCAGGTGTTTCAGGTCTTGCAACAGACATTCTCGCCCAGGCTACACAGCCAAGATTGATCAAGTCCCAGCTTGTGTCCAGGTAGCACTACCTCACCCACAACTCTCCTCTCCTGATCCACAGCCACCTTGAGGCAGCTTCAGCTGCCTCTGTGACCATCTTTGTGGCCTTTCACTTCCTTACTCCTGTGATGCCCTGCATGTTGTAGGCCAACGAACCCTTAGCTCCCTACTTCGATAGGCTCACATAATTGTTCACCACCCATTGGAGCAGCAATGCTCCACCAGCTCTGCGTATTTCGCTGACTTCCTCTCATTGGCTTTGTCGATGGGGTCTTCCTAAGGGACAGTGAGTACCAAGAGAATTACCTTCAGTCCACTTCCCTTAGTTCTCTGCCAGAATGTATTTTGTGTTACGCCAAACTTTCCCGCATTCTACATTCCCGTTTTTTCCAGACCTGCCTGTTTTGACCCTGCTTGCCTGTTTTCTGGACCTGCCAGTACCAGTATACTTAACAGCAAAATTATCAGCCATCAATCCATCCATCTTATATACATCATATTTTATTTTATTTTTTAATGCTTGAAGCAGAATATAAGTGATGTTCATCCCACACTCTCTCACACACTCTCATATTAGAAGGTTACAATCTCAGATTGTAACCTTCTGTATACTTACTTATATATCCATATATACAAATATCATAGTTTGGGTGTCTTGCATAGCCAGATGCAAGGTCAAAGTGGTTGTAGAAAGCACAGAAATTAAATGACAGTAAAAACAGAAACCTTTTCAGGTGTTTCCGAGTGCAGCTGTATTTGGTGTTGACAGATGACAGCCACTGTCCTTTTCTAAAAGGTTAAAGGTTCTAAAAGATTGTTGTTTTTTAGATATCAGCACAATGTCTGGTATCTTCAAAGCCACGGTATGTCCTACTTTTTACGATGATGTGTTTTACAAGACAGAAATATCAACAAAAGGCATTGGTCCTTTTATGCCATTGTAATGGTACTTCCAGAAATAATGGCTAAAATATTTAGCAAACAACCCACAGGGTTGGTCCATATGGAGACTTAGTTACCTGGTACTTTCAGCCAATCAGAAAAAAAGTAAGTATCCATTGTATGTGATAGTGATCTCTCTCTCTCTCTCTCTCTCTCTCTGAGTTTTGTGGAGTGTTTTGTGGATTTTGTGGAGTGTTTAAATCTGATTTGTGTTTGGAACTAGTTCCCCCAGCGTTTCTCAAAGTGTGGGGCGCGCCCCACTACTGCAGGTGGGGCGCATGGAATCAGAATTTATTTTTTATTTTTTGGTCATTCCTTTCTGTTTTGCAGATAAAGCTCACTCAATTAAAACACCCACTCACAATGGATTCCGTAAATGTCCTAAACATGTTAAAAGAACATATAGGAAACCAGCAAAAAAAAAAAAAAAAAGCTTGCCTGGAACCTAGTGCGAATAATAGGCTAGACATCGGCATGTTAATTGCGGCGGAACAATGACAACAGAACAACAGGGCAGCAGACGTGTGTAGGCTATATCGTTTAAGGTTCAAAATCAATTACAGTTATTGTTCAAAATGGACAAGTTTGTTACAAGGGCAACAAAAGTTGGCGATTCGACGACAACAGAGAAAGACAGACGGGCCAAACCAATCGAGTGAGAAACTGAAGCACAATATAATTTTCTGTATATTTATTTTTTATTTTGAACACTGATGTTAATGTTTTTCTGGTGTTGTAGTGTTAAACTGCTACTGACTGTTACTTCAATAAATTAGAAAATGGTAAACTTGCAAGTGTATATATATACTGTATATATATATATATATATATTTGTTTTTAGTTTTTTTTACCATTTTGTTGGTGCAATATGGGACAAGTGGGGCGCGGAAAATCCCCTTCTTCTGAGGTGGGGAATGACAGAAAAAGTTTGAGAAACACTGCCCTATGTAGTAGTCATGGGGTCACTGAAGGATATAATCTAATTATAAAAAAGCTATTCATGAATCATGATTCACTACACTAGTGTGAATCGTAAATATGTATTTTCTGTGTGCTATCTTTGATTGATATAAAAGAGTAAGATATGCTGTGTAGAGACAATATAAGACAGATAATGCTACACCATAACTAGTTCTAGTGTAACCAGAGGATTTTCAATTGGCGCGCTTCTGTATCCTGGCTCTGTTTTATCGGTTATTGCTAATACGCTAGTACTGTGGCACAATCCACATATTTATCAAGGCATAAATCCACCACCTACGTACTGTTGCGAGAGAGAGAGAGAGAGAGAGAGAGAGAGAGAGAGAGAGAGAGAGAGAGAGAGAGAGAGAGAGAGAGAGAGA
>JAOPJI010000098.1:9501705-9513366 GCA_027122695.1 Merluccius productus
GTGCACATCACTCTGATGACTAATTGTTTTTGACATTATTAACAGTTTCCCAGCATCACCTCTAAGTGTCGCCAAAGTAACAATAGCTGTAGAACGTGCGTAGTACGCCAGCCAAGTTGACATGAGGCACCGCACATTTTTTGCGTATGCCACGTTTTTGTGCGTACGCAACCTTCGTACATGAGGCCCCAGCTCTCCTCAGTCAAGTAGTTTACATTTCGGGCAAGTCTCATTCATCTGTCAGGCGAGTGCAGCAAGAGTGGGTGAAACCTTTTTTTGGGACTGATAATCAGTCCACCTTTAAAAAAAATGGTGTGGGGCCTCTCTGTATACAGTGCCTAAGTCCCTCCCCTTCACATGTCCACCATGGGACATTATTTTGGAAAATATATGTCAATGGTGATAGACAAATCATTTGTTGATCCTGTTTGAATTGTGACATGAATTACACATACGCTTTTTGTCAATTTAAAAGATCATTTTGCAAGTTAAGAAAGTTGCAGTTTGTCGTAAAACAGTAAAATAACATTTAATTTTGTGTGAAACTGCTCAGACACTACATCTCTCGCCAGCACAATATACGTCACCAACATTAACATGTATCTTACCTTGTGTTTTATCCAGCAACTCCTGGTCCTTCTATCAGCCGGGAAGCGAAAGAACAAATTAAGACCCATTGCTAGTGTGACTACATCCCGGTATGAAACAATCGAATCGCGTTTACATTAACTTCTGCAGCTCTGGGTAGCTTGTGGAGAGAGAACGTTATGACGTCACTTATGCAACTTTTGGGTCTGTAGTCTTTCTAATTACGTATTTTCAGTCTCTATTAATGATTGAGATTAATGACAAACTGTGACTTTCTTGACTTGCAAAATTATTTTTTGAATTAGCAAACATCATTGCTCTCTCTCGGTTCTGCAATACTTTTCCACTAACTGCAGCTAATCACAAATAATTAGTTAGCTTTATTGCTAGGCTAATATATGTCTAATAATAGGAAGATGAATAAAATATCCTTTGTTAACGGCGGGTTATGGATTTAAAGACTTGGTAACCTTGTTGATTGGTCATCCCGAAAGCCAGCCCAGCAGAAGGCTTCCCAAACAAGTCCCCTCTCAACAGAGGAAAGGATACACAATTGTCACAGCAGGGCTGTTACCCTGTTTGCAGGGCTGTTACCCTGTAGACTTTATAGAAGTTGGGTAAAATCGGGAGCAGATCATTATTGTAAAGCTCAGCAATAACAAGGAATGAATACACTACACAAGCTAAAATTAACAAAACTCTGACAAAAAGTTGTTGTCAATACAAAAAAGAAATTAATCTCGACTACTTAGTGTTTTTTTCTGTGTTTTCACTGCTTTGTACAGCATGGTAGGGTTAGCATGTCACTTGTGCAAAACGCATTTAAAAAAGTCTGCTTCTGGCACGCACCTTTTAAACCGTTTATGCATGTATGTATGAATGAATTTCCCCACCATTGTCCTCTTACACTTTAAACTTTAAACACTTTAAAATATAAACCTGGCATTGAGATGTAGTCTAGAATGATGTATTCTGTTTCTCTGCCAATTTAACCACAAGCCAAGGAATGGAACGAAAACTCAGAGAGCATTGAAGATAACATGTCTTTCACCATGTTTGTATGCTTTTTACAGGTACAAGAACATCATCAGGCTATGGACCGGCTCTTCTTCTTCTTCTTCTTCTGTATTGTGGTTTGGCGAGGGAAGCCTTATTAATGTTTGAAGGGCTACCTTAATTTGCATCCAAATGCACTCTCCTGATTGAAGTGAAAAAAAGCCTCTTACTTACACCAAGGGGACAGCACAGTTGGTCCCTCATTTCCTCCTAGCCCCACCTTGTTTTCGAGCTACTGTCAACACCAGTCACCTTTACAGAGGTTGGATTTCCTCCAACAGATGTCTACTACACATCTGTACTTCAATCTTTCAAGTGAAATATGGACACTGTCTCTCATTGTCCACCTCGTATTGAAGACTAACAATGTCATTGTTTATTTGCCAAATCATTTGTTCAGTAGTCAGAAATTACAAAGAAAAAAAGAGTCTATATTTGTGTAGTATGTAATTACATTATAGATATATAAATATATAAATACATATTTAATTAAAAAAACAACTGGCATTCATATATGTCCGTAGCTTACACTCGCTAAACTAGTCGTTGAATATCAAGCAATAGGATTACAGTACTGGTTCTAACCAAGAATAATGAGTTTAAGAAAATAAAGTATTGCTATTGCTGAGATTTCTAATGGCTATATTTAGTTGAAGTTGGAGTCAAGGGTTATTTTAAGGTCAATCCAATTCATTAGAGCTATTCATAATTTACAACACAACCTCTCCTTTATTAAATGATCTCTATACATTATTTAGTCTTAGTCTTTTGTCTACAGGCGTAGTAAAGAATGTACCATGCTATTTTATGTGCTACATCATTGCCACAAGTATACCTTTGATGTTTACCTTTATTGTATCTGTCTATTCTATTTCACTTGTAATGCATTGTTTGGTGTGGAAAAATGCCTTTGTTGTTATAGTTTGCATTAAATCCCAAATTTATCAGATAAAATAAAATCTAATGTTAATGGGACCATCAGATGTAATGCTAATAATTCTACAAATGAACCATGCATTCAACTGACCTACAGTAACAATACATATAGCTTTGGCTGCTGTGCTACTTTTGTCTTTTGTCTTCATTCTGGATGACTAAGAGGAATACCTGCACACTAAGATGATAAATGACACTGTATATTAGCTAATTGCTAATTCCTTGTTTACTTTATCCTAATGCCAAAACCTGCTCACATAAATGTGCACATTAAAACACATACGTATATAAGACATGGATCAAGTGGATTTTCACAACTTGCATATGTACCTCATCGTTCTGTTATCTAAATTTTATCAAACCTGTTTTACAAGCATGTTTACAGTCAATGGCAAAGTCATTGTTGTTCCAAATAGTTTATTGTGTGTGTGGATAAAATATATAATCAATTCTCTTTCTTTGAGAATGCTATTTGTTGTCTGGAATCTTCTCACAAGTTTTGTTTTCTTCAAGAAACCAATGTTATATGGAATGTGGATGTTCTTTATTTCACTGGGGAATAAAGGAGCACAAGGTTCTATGGTCTAAATCATTGGATTATTGTTTTGGATGGTAGGGACTGGGATATGGGTGTGTATGCAGGGGTTGGGGTTAAGGGTTTGGGCAGAAATTTATAAAATCAATGTTATTTTGCTGAATAAAGATAATCAAAAGATGGTTCTGCTGTCTCAAATGAATGGTCCTTAGAATTAAAGAAGACATGAATATATAACAACAACAATTATGTATAGCTGTTCATTTGTTCTGGAATTCCCTACTTCTCCATTGACTCTTCCTATTTAACCAATTTATCAAAGAGACTCAAGAAAATAATGTAGGCATATGCTATAGTGTCTACAAAGTATCATAAATTATCAATATTTGAAAATTAAAAAATAATGGAGCATAACTGCATTGTCAATAAAATATGAAAAATAATATGCTATATAGCTAAAACTGCTATATACCTAATGTGCTGTGCTTAAATTAGTAAAAAGAGGATATTAATAATTAGACGTAATCCAAAAGTGATGGAGGTGGCTATGAAACATTTATAGTGGCCCTGCAACCCTGTCCTTTTGCAGTAGTTTAAGTTTGTTTTGGTTCATATGCACAATTTTTGTGTGACAAAAAATGTGATTGCCATGCTTTAAAACAACCAGATTTGAAAGGAAATATGTATCCTTAGATCTCCAAAATAAGAATTGAAAAATTAGTTTGAAGCACATCACATAAAATTGAAAAACGTTTTCTTGCCTTTGTATTGTAACAAAAAAAGAATATATCTGTACAGCTTGTAAATGAAATAAGCATGATGTGACCATTTTTAATTCACCTTTTAAAATACAGAGGCAATTGATGTATTAGTTGCATTGTGAATTGTAAAAACAAATCTAAAAGTAAATTGTTATTTAAAAAATTGCACCTAATTTATGAATAAGGTGTCTTTACTGTGTACGCAGTACTCGCATGCCTGTCTTTGAAATCGACTGGCTAGCCAACAGGAAGTGATTTGGGGTCCTGGAGAGCAGAGTCATTTGAGTGATCTCTCCCTATGTCTGTCTCTTCCTCTTTCATGAGCTGGTTTGTAACAAGTAACTGCGTCCTATTTATGATTTTTGACTATAATGGGTGCTTATATTTTACTATAATGAGTCAACTGTGACTTTCTGCTCTAATCAAAGGTTAAGAAGTAAAAAATGTCAGCAAAGCTTTTGTTCTGTTCTGCTTTATATGGCGCTAGATTTGCTGGCATACAATAGTAGATATATCGGTGTCTTCTATCACTGTCTTTTGTCAGTGTCCTCTGGTTGTTCAGCTGCCAAAAATATTACTTGTAATTGTTTTTTTCATACTGTGTGAGGCTTCTGTACTGCAAAATTTCAGTAGTTTGTGATATGACCAGAATAATATTTAAATAAAAAAACACATTTTCACAGATTACGTTTTTTTTTACATTTATTTATTCGTTTATTTGTCAGGTACGATGCAAAAAAACATTGTAACATTGTAATTTGCTAAATGTCCCTGGTTAGACTTTTCTACCTAAAAATGGTCATATCATATCATTACCAAAAGTGCATTAGTTAAATTGAGCACAAAATAGTGACATTTTCTTACATGTGACATGATCATACAGAAATTACAATATTTACATCAAATTACTATCATATTACATGTGTTGCATAAATGTATGTGGGCACGTGTGTATGTTCCCTAATTCATGGCAATATGTGTACGTGCGTAATGTTTTTAGGTGTGTATGTCCGTGCATGCAATCACGTAGTCTTTGTGAGTATATTTGTTTATGTGTGTCTGTTTCTCTATCTGTGTGTACATGTTCATGCGCATGTCCATGTGCTTGCACAATTGCATGATCAGGAAACAATAGTCGCAGGTTTGGTTTTGTTTCAGCCAGTGTTTCACCTTTTCATTAAACGTTTTCAGATCAGTTTGTGTTTTTATTTCTGTGGAACTGTTTAAACATTATATGATTCCATCTATTTGACAGCATTTTGTGTTGCACTGTGATTCAGCTGGACACAGTGCACTAACATTAAATTACAACACTAGTTCAATAAAAATGGATTCTTTGCTAAATTGTCTGAAATTGTAAATAGTAATACAGCTTAAATATAAAAGTGTAACTGACATGGAAAATTGTGAGTTTGAAGTTCAATTAATTTAACATTGAGAAGTGGAAAATGCGTGATGTTTTTCAAACACATTAATTGGTTAATCATGTATTATCATCCAATAATTTTTTGAGGGACACTATACACACACACACACACACACAAATAAATGACTTCAATTTTTGTTTTAGAAAGCTTGAATCTTGTTTTTAAATGTTTTTATTTTCTGTTCCACTTTAACTGTTAAAAATTATATAGCTATAACGGTAGCTACAACTCAAGCCACTAGATGTTGTTAAAGGTAAAACATATATAGTGCAGGTTTAAATTGTGAGTAGTAGAGTGTAGTGTATATGGATTGTATATAGTGTGTATATAGCGTGTATATAGGTGTATATGAATTTAAGTTTTGACGTGGTGACAAGCCTGACAAGTAGCCAGCAATGCCCCCTAGGTATTTGATGATGTGCAAGCATTGTGTTAAATGTCTTTATGACATGGCATTGTTGAAAACTCGATTCTGATTGGTCAATGACGGAATTCTACAGACTGTTATTTCTGAATAGCAGACCGCTGCTAAGAATAACAGTCCACTGCTATAGACACTATTTCTAATCGTAGAGGGGTCTTCAACCTTTTTCAGCCCAGGGACCCCTTGGTGGATTGAGAAACGGAGCAGACCCTATATATTTTTAATAATTTTTATATTTTTTTAAAATAAAAAACTGGAGCGCAACTGACATTATAACCACTACTTTCTATTGAGACTGAAAAGGCTGTCTGCTGTGCTCATAGCTCTGCTGCCCATGTGTGCATCCACACTGGGGCGTGTACAGATGAGTATAGCGCAAATATACACCTTTTTGCTTGTTGGACAATAATGGACAACACTTTGGCTCATTGTCCATTATCCTTTACTTAATAGTACTTAGGTAAATTCCAAATTAGAATAATTAAATGAATGGGTTTGAGTTCATTTTTCCTATATGCTTGTGATCAACCACATAGACACGACTAACACAGTTTTTATAATGAGAACTGACTGGTAAGAGTAGTTGAATCTGGAAAAGCTGTTTCACACCGCTTTTTTAAATTGGAGTCTATTTATTATGCTTCGGACTAGTATTTTGACACAGTTTATTTCAGCTGATCAATGACGTATGTTACATTATCAATGTAAATAGCCTCGATGGCGAGTCCGTGTGCGATTAAATACGCCTCTGGTGTGAGGACGAGGGCACAAGAAAGTTCTGCTTCTGCTTTATGCTTGAGCTTTGGTGTGCAACAGCCTTAAATATCTGCAGTGTTGTTTCTTATGTAAAACTAACCATTAATTCCCAGAGCTATCCTGCACTCTCTAGTTGAATTCATAAACCTGGGCCTGCAGCACTTAAATGCGCACTACTCTATAGAAAGTCTATCTATGTGTCTGTCCATCTATGTAACTACGTGTAATTACACCAAATGCTAGCAAGACATTTACTCAAAAGATAGTTTAATGGAGACAAACCAATTGAAGGGTATCAAACCATTCTTAAGTGTGTTTGAGTGGGTCTTGTCTGCAGAGGCACAAACACACACACACACACACACACACACACACACACACACACACACACACACACTACATTATTTATTCAAGCTCATTAAATGCAATCAATTGTAACTGACAATGATGTACGGATCTTTATTAGGTATTCAGGAAGGAACATTCATCCTAATGCACTACATGGACTCTCACTGTACATGATTGTTTATTCATTGCAACTCCCAAAGTCAAGGAAATGTCTTATATTTCACTAGGCACAATAGGGTTGGGAGTTATAGGCCAAATGCATAAAGATAGATAAAAAGTGAGAATGTTCAGTCACTGAAGCACTGATCCTAATTTCAGTTGTCTGAATCATTCACAAATACAATATAGGCCTACTGCTAATATAATTAGCACATCTAGTAGAAATGTATGTCGAAACCTATTGAGTATGATGTTACAAGGATGTCAACAGTGCAGCAGTCATTTGTGACTGTCCACACTTAAATGACATGAAAATGATACAATTAATATTGTGCTAATTCCTGAATATAACATGCCTTTACAATGGTCAGTAAAATATTTTAGCATACATTCTTTTTTCTGTTTTTCTTTATTGCGTGTTATTATGTTCGGTTGTTATTATGTTCGGTTGTTAGATATGTGTGTTTGGGTGTGTGTGTCTGCACTTGCACATGCAATATACATTGATGATTAATCTTATATGTGCATGCGTGCGCTACCACATATATGATACATTTCGACATAAACAATGTCAAGGATCAGTCTCTTGACATTTGCAGTATTCAGGACAGGTACAACTGAGTGACCTTAAAGTAATTCCTCTACCTTGCGGTCTGGCCACAAGGATAATCTAATTACCATTTTAATTAACACACTATATTGCAAACTCTTAGCCATTTTGTGAACCTTTGTCTTAGACAGGCAAAGTATAACTCTTCTCTGACTCAAGTGTCTGCAAATGAGTTTAAAGAATGTCAACAACATATAAAAACTGATGTTGGTGCATATGCAGGTGAACACACCTTGCGTTATTTTAACAACAAAATATATATATATATATTTAACTGTACCCTCTTTGTGTAAAAAATGTCTGTTACAGATAAATGTGTTGCTTGTATGTAGAGTTATGTGGGGCAATGGCAGCTCAGACGTGCAGGGGGTCTCCTCAGATCAGCCGTCAATATTTCATCACCATACAAAGGTCTACTTGGCACTGGGAAAAGGCTTTCATGGCTAAAGGACTTAGGTCTAAATTACTCTTTGTGTGGCGATTATTTGTTTGAAAAATGTGGCAGTAAAATCTATAGAATAAATGGGTAGTGATGAGAGAGCAGCCAGTTTTCAGAATGTATAGCATGTGAGATTGCCAAACAAACATAATCCTCAAGTTGAGTCATCATAGCTGCTTGAAAGGGAACTTGTGTCTGAATGTCATACAATTGCTCACATTTTGGAAGTATTTCATTATTAAAGAAAGCTCAATTGTTATAGTCCCTTTACAGAAGATAAATATCTACATTCTACAACTGTTGAATCGAGACTTTATCTCAAACTTTTCAACCTCAAAATAGACAGGGTCCCTCGAAGAACAACAGCAGATGAGACGAGACGAATTTGATGGACCCTTTTTCCCACACGACTTCCATCGACTTTTCAGATGACTGAGCCCTTGCATACACATAAACACTGCAGTCCTACGGACAACAAGTCAGACTGGTGATCAACAGTAGTAAGACCAATGTTATGCACATCAACACCAACACACCAAAGACAATACAAATAAATGAACAGGCTATGGAAAACTCCCACAAATTCACAAACCGATGAAGCACATTCCACCACAATGTGGGTACCAGCCAAGACATCCAAAACAGGACAAATGAAGAACCCACCACCTTTAACTAGACTCAAAATAAATTGGAAGTCGGAATAATACAGCTCCAAGACTAAACTCTGGATATACCTGTTAAGATCTTGACTGGTGGAGGACCCAAAAGCCTGATTCAGAGGTAAGGCAAGGTTAAGGCGGGTTTATTGACAGGGAAGGGGGGTTGAGGAAAGCAGGGCGGTCGGGCTTAGTTGGGTCGCGCGGCAGGTAGGTTAACTGGGATGGGGGGTAAAGGAGAACAAGGCAGTCGGGCCTGGTTGGGTAGCGGGGCAGGTAGGATGAGACGGCGGATCCAGAGGATGGCCCAGACAGGTAGGCAGGTGAGCGGCAAGCGTGGCAGTTCCATGGCAATGGAGCAGGTTGAATAGGTTAGGGTATGCGACAATCTGGCGATGAGTGGTTGGAAAACCGCAGTTGAAATACTGCCTGGTGTTGAAGTGATGAGCCACAGGTGTGTGAAGTTAGAGCTGGGGAGAGAGGTGGAAAGCAAAACCAGGAAGGGACCGGAACCTGCCGACACGCCCACCAACCACACAACACACAGACAAGGACAAAACAGACAGACAGAGAGGAGAGAGAGCCTAGTAGTGGCTAGGAGGTTGACTTGGAGGATGTGACAATACCAAAGTGTGTTGACATTATTCTACAAATTAGAATACTGGTAAACAGCAGAACATAACATCAATAAGCTATCCACCTTCCAAACGGTCATGCTTAAGAAAGATAATGCAGATATTCTGGCCAAAAAACATCTCAAATAAAGATTGTCTTAGAGTAACTCATTAAAAGGAAATACCCACCACACTCAGGAGGTGCCAGTGGAGCTGGATTAGCAGTGCAGAATGCAGAAAACATCAACTCCTAGAGTAGCAATACATTGTACCCCAGAGAACAAGTGGAAAAGAGGGAGGCCGAAAACAGCATGGTGAAGAACCATCAAAAGCGAATAACATCATCATCAACAGAGCTAGTTAACTATAGAGAAGATAGCCAAAGACAGAGAGGAGTGGAGGGATTGTGCTGCTGACCTATGTCCCAGCCAGTGTAATGGGGATGTGTAGCAGGAATAGTTTTGCCTGCATGTATATTTGCTTTGTGTATTTTTCACTGTCTATATTGTGTATTATTGTGCTCTTTTATTTGATATTGTGCATTCTATACTGGTTCTTTTTATGGGAATGTCAGAGGGGAGTGACAAGGGGTTCCAGTCAACGTGTGATGTATGCCATAAGCTATTTGGTAGGGGGAGGGGTATTAGGCCCTCAGGTCGCTCAGTTGTGAGTCCAGTTGGTCCAAGTGTCCTGGGCAATCAGTAATTTAATGATGATGAGTTATGCGAGTTATGTGTTAATGGCCGTACATACAACATAACACCACAGGGCCCATACACACCCACTCCTTTACACCAGTCTATTTAGACAGACAATCCACTTAAGCATTTTAGTGTTAGAATCACAGAGTTGGGGAGAAACATTGGTGATTCTGTCACGGCCAGACTAATGTCAGACACACATGCACACACACACAGTGTGCATGAGTGGGTTGACTTGATGACAGTATATCTGAGAAAGAAGAATGTCAGTGCTGCACTGACATAGTCTGATGCGATACTAAGTAGGCTGATGGAAAGGGCTAAAGATGTTGTTAGAATTGGATTTTGCAGTGAACCTTCTCTTGATGTCATACAGCACCTGGACACCATCTATGCTATCCTCAAACAGCTTTTTAGTGACCATTCCTATTCTTGTATGCCACTCACAGACTTCTATAACACTCTGCCAAAGCCTGTGAGAGTCCAGTTGATTGCTAGGTTTTTTCTGAATAAAGCAGCTGACATAGCTTTCTCTATCTATATGCTTCCCCCTGCTGACATCATTAGCAAATACGATGTTAAATTTCATTGCTATGCTGATGATACACAGCTATATGTACCTGTAAAGCCAAATTACCTTTCCCAACTCTAAATTTGGAGACATATTTATCAGAAATAAAAAAGATGGATGGGTATTCTGCTGTTAAATTCTGAGAAAACAGCCAAACATGGGCATTTGTTTGATAATTTGTGTGTTGATATTGATGGCTGTATTATTTCTGAAAAGGTCGATGTGGTGTACTCGATGCCACGGGGTTCTCTTTTAGAGGGATGACTCGGGGTGGCAGGTTCAGGGTTTTTATTTGCACACACAATATATTCTTACACACACACAACTGTACTGCGAACACACACAACTGTACTGCGTACACACACAATATACTGCGAACACACACACGATCACGTCGCCGTCTGGCCCAGCTCTGGCTCCGCGGCACCTCGTGTGTCCAGCTCCGGTCCTCCTGGGTCCAGCACGCTACTGCGTTAAAAAGGAGTGAGTGATTAGCCTCAACTGGACACAGGTGTGCCAATCACTCTCACCTGGCGCTGCTCTCCCGAGCCCCCTCCACAGCTCCTCCTTGCGGCTGATGCACCACGCCCCCCCACAGTCGACCATCAACAACCTTGGACTAATTTTTGATTCTCGCCTGACCTTCTAGTCATATATCAAAGCTTTTACCAAGACAGAATTTATTTATCTCTGTAATATTGCTAAAATCCTATGTCATCACTACGTGATGCTGAAACTGTTATCCATGCATTCGTATCTTCCAGACTTGATTATTGTAATGTCCTGTTTTCTGGTCTTCCTAACTGTGCCAATAGAAGTCTTCAACATGCTCTGAATCTTGACAAGAACTAGGAAATAACACATAACACCCACTCTGTCCTCAATCAGCTCTTGAGCGAGAGCTGATTTTAAGGTTCTTATATGGACTTGCACCACCATACTTATCTGAGCTAGTTACACCATATACACCAGCACGCCCTCTTCACTCTCTTGATGCTGGTCTCCTGGGCCCAGTATTTCAAAACTTGTAATCTGGATCAGGATAATCCGGATAATGAAATCCTCCTTTTCTCAGTCATG